>CANYCX012321409.1:0-18512 GCA_948193385.1 Breynia disticha f. nivosa | reverse complement strand
GGTTGCGGACAAATGAGGTCATCACATAACCTGTCCAATGCACGCACGGATTCACATGGTTCGTGTCAGGCTTGTGTCATATGAACAGTGTCGTCCGCAATGTGTGTTCTCGGACTTCTAGTGGAATATTTGACCGTCTGTCGTCCGCAACTGTGTGTTTCGGTTTGCCCCAAAAACACCCCAATTTCGGAAATATTTTTCAGAGAACCATAAAATGGGAAATATTATTTTATTACACACTATTTAAGTAAAAAGCCCTCCAAAATGCTGCAGTCGATACTCTAATCATTACTGGTAAAACAGGATTCACTCCAAACAAGTTCACAACCTGCATTTATATTGAGTTAGGGCTCTCACTTAATTTGTAGTACTGAATAATGTTTATTTGATTTGTGCTGTTTCATTTACTAAACTTAAGCTACCTAATACTGTGAATAACACTAAGTGGAGCGTTATTTATACGGCTTGAATGTTTAAGTTGTATTCTAGTCCGTTTGACTAATGATTTAACGGAATGAATCTATGTAGTGTTATGGTAATGAAAACACTAAATGTGGTAGCTCGAAAATATTAATTCATCACAATTAACGAACTTGACACTTAGAAAATAGTGGACAAAAATCCCAAATGAGAAAGGGCATAGTCTCTGTCATATGTAATGGTTTCTGTAGTTTTGGTTCACTCCACTTCATTTGAGTGCCCTCATTTCACTCCCCGCCACATGAAGTGCCCTTCCACAACTCAACATGTCTCAACACAACACCAGAAAATCGAAATTGACGAATAAAAATGCAGAAAAAAGGAAAGTGGTAGTTAAACTGCTTAATTAAAGGTTACTATCATTTCCTTAACCATATTGGAGGTTTACTAGGAAGATGCTGCATCAATCCTAGTAGAAGTGCATGCATATAATGATGGCATTCACCATAATGGTAAATCTCAAGGGTTGTTTTATTACAAAAATGCAGTGCATTGATTCACAGTATTAACATTAACTCGCACAGATTGGCCCCTAAGGTTGTCAAAGGCTTCAAAAGTCGTTTAAATGATTAAAAAGAGGAAAAGTGAAAGTTAAATGGAGACGACAGAACTGTGGAGTAGAGGGATAGGTTACAATGTATTGAGTGTTGAATGGAGAAAACAGAAGTAATAGTACTGAAATGATTCAACCTGGGGACATCTCGAGTTTGAGTCTGAATACGCAGTTGCGTTAAAATTCGGTTGGGAGAGCTTTGCCGCCCTTGTAGTCCTGCCTGGCTCGAACGATGATTAATTTGGGGTGTTCAGAATAACTTGTGGTTCAAACCAAAAAAGCAGTGAAATGATTCAGTTTTTTTGGTTGCTATGCATGTGGTCTTTATTTGTAAGAAGATTAGCCTTCAAAAGAAAGAGGATGTGGATAAGGTTATTGTTGATCAGATTGGAGAGACAAAGATTTGTGTAAGTTTAGAGTGATTAGAAAGAAAAACAATGTCTACCAACTAACAGCTAAACAACGACTGTTGAGCGGTGATAATTTCGGTTAACGGATTGTAATTTTGTCAGTGATTTTTCTGTCAAATATCATTATTTATGACATAAACATTAAAAAAAATTAAATTTACATAATTTATATAGTGTCTAATTATTTAGTCATTTATTGTATTATCGGGCCAGAAATTATCGAAGTTATTCACATCCAACCTTGTTCTATATTTGTGGGCAAGGTAATGTCGATTAAGGCCAACAATAAGAAGAACAAGAAGCTTTCTTTCACAACCTATGGTCCAAGCAATGTCAGCCCAAGATCCGAGTCATAAATAGCTAAGATCATGAAGCTCACTTGCAAATTTTCGAAAATTAAGGAAACTCAACCATTGTCCATGCTATTTTACTAATTAATCATTCATCAAAAGCCATGGTATTTGGTTAAATTAATCACGAATCAATCCGATCGGACCCCATATGTTACGGCAAACACCTTCGACCAACGTTAATATGGCGTAAATTAGAGAAGCTCTTATGCATGCGTATATTGTTTCGAGTTTGATTTTGGGACGATAGTCGATGAAGCTACTACATTAATGTCTAGTAAATTTTGTGACTTAACATTCTCTCTTAACCTGCCTATAACTTTAACTAGTAATGCTGTTAAAACTCTATTTTTTACAAAAGGTTATTTTTAAAAGTTATTGGACTCATGCTTCTAAAGGCCTCTCATCTCTTGTGTTAAACTCAACAGCTTTTGTGAGAACTTATATCATGAGATGAAAATTTTGATGATTTGTTTTTTTGGCTTGAGCTCCGGTATCTCTGATTCACTGGGTTCGAGGAGGAGTTCTGGGTGGCTAGGTTTCATTTTCCTCCCAAACGACATTGTGGGAGATCGAATCGCAATCCGCCTTACCAAGTTCAGCCACAATCACCAATGAACCAAAACACACTTAGTAAATTTTGTACCATATAAAACTTGCTACTTAAGTTAAAACTCAACATATTCCCTCGAATATTAGGAATGTATAATATTAATCAATTTTTTCACTCAGAAGTTCGTTCAAACAATCTTCTCGACGATTGTAATTAAGTGCAAGTAAGCTTTGGTACATATTCGTAAACCATTGCGTGAGTATTCTTATTTACAAACGAGCGAGTTTGAACGAGATTTTATTCCCGTACAAAGTTAAATGAAAGATTAAACTCAACCATATTTCAACAAATAATCTTTAAATATTCCTAAACTCGTTTTGGAGGGTTTAAATAAAATTTTGAGAGCTTAATAAAAGATAAATTGTGTGTAGTCCACCATAAAATATAAATTGTGAATATATATTGAAGTTAATACTTTTAAATAAATACTTACATTGCTAATTCAATATGACTGGATAGATTCCATAGAAGTATGTTGAATCGTAAAAAGATGTTTGAGATAGATTCTACACAAAGATATTTGAGATAGATTCCATAAAAGAAGATATTTGCTAATCCACCATGGATTGGATAGAATGATACATTGTTTTAAAGGAAAATTAGTACTTTATTCGTTCTACAATAGATGTTATTTAAAGAAAATTCTGTATTGTACGAATAAAATGAGATATAATATGGGACAAACATAATTTTTTAAAACGATATATATTGGGTGACGGAGGAAGTAGTTTTTTAATATTGAGTTTGGTTTGATGTTTCTAACGTCTATCTCTACGTTTGAAGTTTTAAAATGGCTCAATAATTGTATATAAAAATTGTTGCGGTTTAAATCTAAAATGCAAATATAAAAACTACTAAGAGCTAAACCGCCGATAAATCCGTACACACCATCCTTCATATTTATGAATCATTAATGTACATATTGTACATATTATATGGACATGCCAATCATCCTCATGACTTAACTCAATCAAGCATGATTATAAATTTCTGACCCAACTTGGGAATTTCAGCTCAAGACAAAGAAGAAAATTAAGTTCAATGGAGGCACCAAGAACATCAAAGTTCTAATGGGGTTTTGATCCATTATATCATGGCTTCTTCCTAGAAGATGGCTTGGCTTCCATATACCATTCTTAGCCATGGCAACCTTTGCAGATGCATCATTTATAAAGCAGGTTGGCCTCATTGTAGAGGGTGTGAGGGTTCATAGAGTTTAAAACCCTCACACAAATCCTAGTTTAAAGAGATTATAATTATCAGTTCTACCTAAACACAACCTAGTTAATGCAAATCCTAGTTTGGTCAAGTAATGCCTCAATTAGTTAATAAATTTGTGGAATATTATGAATATTTTTTATAGCTTAATAAGGTTATTATTTTTAATTAATATAGTACAATTAATTATACATGTTGTATACATTTTTCAAATAAGATTTATTTTTTAATAAACTATGTTTCTAGTTATAATGCTAAAAAATATAAAACCTACTTATTAATATAACAAATGCTTATGAATGTTAAACGAAGTTGTTAGTGAGTTTTTCAAGAAGATATTTCGATCATTCAATCTCAACTCGTTGATAAACCGATTTTAAAACTTATTCGCTCTCTATTCATTTAGAATCAAGTCAAGCTACAAACGAATTTCTATCGAGACGAACGGCGGTCCACTCACGAATAACTCGACACATTTAAACCTATACACTCTCAATCAAGGTGCGCTTTTTAGATAAGAACTAGGGGACTATTTCTCGAATAGATCGAATAATAGATGAAACAAAGCTCGTGAGCTTAGGGTGATCAGAAGTATAAGTGTAAAGTTTTAATTGGAATTAGAAGTGTCGGTTTTGAACTATTGGTTTCAGAACCAGAATTGGATTGAAATTGGTGGAATCGATCATGTCCTGTTCCATGAACTATGAAACCGTGAATCGGTGGTTCACGGTTCTAAACCAACGGTTGGTTAATTTTTAAAGGAAAATCGAACCCAAACCGTCAAACCAGAACCGAACCGTCCCGAACCGGCTAAACCTGGTTCCGATTCCAGTTCAAGAATTCTTTGAACCGTGAATCGCCGGTTTCGAACCATTTGACACTTCTAATGAGGGGGTTTAGGTCCCTCCTCTTATTTCAGTTGTATGATCATTTGAACGAAGACGTACTTAGTGGCCATTTAAGCAATGGTTTAAGCTTCATTACATTTAGGATCAAACGTCGCTTTTCATTAGAGTTGGTGTTCCATATATGTTGTTCAACCATCTTTATCAATTCCTTTCCATCCATCAAACACAACAGCTCCTCGTGAGCTCCAAATTTAAGTAAAATACTTGTTCATCATTTCTCATAATTAGTTTGTACTTAATTTAATAAAAGCATGGTTTTATAAAATGGTCCCATTTGAAGATAATTGGAACACATTTTAGATTAGTTTAGTTGGTTAAATATATTTGGAATATATATTTGTAGAGTTGTCGATTGTAATTGTCGTGTCGACATTTCATGCAATAATGAGTCAAAGTACGTATGTAATGCATAACGACTTCTGGAAATTCGAAGAGATTGCCTCTAAAATCGTCGTTTCCGAACTACCGAAACCAGTCAAGTCCGGTCCTGACAAGAAACATAAAATCGTAAACTGCCGATTCCAAATCGTTTTGCACGTTTACGAATACTTGCGCCTTTGTTTCAGTCTTTGTTTTGGACCATATATAATATGCATAGTTCATAAGATATTCTGGAAATATTTTTCTCGATTATGAATAGTCGGGCACTTATTGTCCTTGTTCATTCCAACAGTCACATCAAAAATCCCACAATATCTTTGTCTTGACGATAATTCGACATGTATATGCATCGATTTCTTTCCCTCATTCAACATCCCTTTATTCTGTTTGCATTTCCAAATAAAAGGGACGATACAGGTTTGAGCTAGTTCATACAGTTGTGTGCTTTCTGAAACTTCCCATGAGAGATTGAGAGTTATAATTTGACAGGATTGTATACTGTAAACTTGAACTACGAGGGTTTACATTGATCATAAAGGAAATGGCACATACTTTTGTCAGGATCAAAAGTGGGATTCTCTTGATTCTATCTTTCCATATGATCTGATAGGTGAAAGAAATAAAAAATTTGTAATGTTTGTTGTGAAATATAGCCATCACATATCTAAAGTTAATCACCTTATTGATTGTAATAATGATGTTTGTAATTATCTTCTCTTTTGAGCTTACCTAGACGAATTAATGGAGCTTTCTAGAGAAACAAAATTGCAGGACCTTCCTTTTTGTGTGAAGAATAACAAATTATTGAGTAGGTATATGGTGGTGAAGGCATATGAGATTGATCGAAGAAGTATAATCCACAGTGAATATTCTGATAGGGATAAAAAAAAAGTTGGGAAAACCAGAGGATGGGATCGTCTCTTTTGGCCCCGAAAGTTGTTTCCACTAAGATTCAATGTTCTTCATGGATTATCGTTGAAGCGCCTTCCTTCTCAAGTTGTTATCATTCACAATGGAAGCTGCTTTTTACCCCTCCATGCTAATCTAATACATGCTTCTGTGTTAGGCTTTGTAGCATCTGTATCATCAAGGGCTTATCGTTCATTGAAACTTTAGTTGGGAACATAACCGAACCGAATCGATGAACTGAACGAACCGAATAAATTGATCATTTTGATTCGGATAAGATTCGAACCAAATTTCGATTTGATTTGTTCAGTTTACACAACCCCTTCAACTTGTTCGATTTATTAGTGTAGTTTTAGCACTAGGGGATCAGAATTCGATTTTCGCTAGTACTGAAATTACTCATATAAATTATGTTTATATGATAGACTATCTCCAACGCAAATCAAACAAAAAAAAGGGTTTGATTTGCATTGGAAAATCGAAATTGGTTTCAAATTCAACTCTGTTAGCATTTTTTAAATCGAATGATCTTGATCGTTAACCTAAAGCGATCACAACTAAGATAATCTCAACAATAATATTAGCACAACACAAAAGTTCTCAAAATAAGTTTCGATTTCTGAATAAGTTTTAGTGAAATGCTAAAGTGAATATATTTTTTTAATAAGGAAGAAATAGGAGAAAGGCACCCACACAAACTAAACTTTAGTAGAGAAAACAGAAGCCAACCAACAGCAAGAATCAAAAGCAAGCGACATCTCGATAGTCATATAGAGATGTTTTAACCAAAGGAGATTGCTTTCTAAAAGTTTAACTTTAAAAAAAAATGCCAATTTTTAAAGGGAATAAATATATTTTTAACATTTCAGAAATAATTTCCTTTCTTCTGTAACTGATAGATGAGGCCATTTTCAAGCTCTGCATCGCATTTCCTCATCTGTAAGGTCGGCACTCTTGCTTTTTCACAAGGATGTTGAGAGAATATCCTCGACAAAAATCTTCTTTTACTCGTGAAAAATCACACCAAAAGGGCTATTTTTACAAGATTTCTACTTCAAATAACTAAATATTACAAGACTTGTCGACCATTTCATGCAAACTTGGAGCAGAAAAGAGAGTATAACAATCACAAAATATTATAGATAAACATTCTATATTTTTATTTCTAACTTAAGTTCCACAGATTAGTAACGAGATCATGCAAAATTATTCCCTCGCAGACACTTATACATAGAGTATAAACTGTGTAACCTGAAATATGAAGTGCTAAGAACTCTTTAGGTTTCACATGATAAAGCATCCGTCCTCTTGATGATCATAATCGTCGTCGAATGTTTTGATCGGATCCGGCGGTGGTGGGTAGTATCTTCCTGGTGAAGAGTTGATGACAGAATGCAGGGGAGGTGCGTAGTAGGATGGAATAGTGGTAGGGTATGATGTGCTGTGACTAACTCCGTATGATAGAGCTGGTGGATAGTATATTGGTGGTGGATAAATAGGGTATGGATGCTGCTGTGGAGGGCTATGATTCATGATCGGCATAGGTAGAGCTGCCTCTGGAGCAGCCATGGCCTCCTTTGGAGGTCCGGCATCGGCTGGTGGTCCGCCTGGATTTTCACCATCACCATTTTGTGCTTTCTTGTTCTTCTTCTTCTTTTTCTTCTTTTTACCTCCTCCTCCACCGCCGGAACCACCATTTCCTGGGGCACTGACACTTTCTTCCCCAGCTTCCTCAATTTCAGCATCTTGATCATCATCATCATCATTGATGGAACCACCTCCACCACCTTTATTGGAATTACTGTCAACTAAGTTCTGTTGATCCTCTGTATTAGCATTGCCATCATCTCCACCACCAGCTTCTGGCGCATCTTTAGTGTCCTTCAGCTTTGCATTGCCATTCTTAGACTTTCCAGACTTTTTCTCCTTGATTTCAGGTACAAGCTCAGCATGTTTCCCTGACCTCCCTAACTTCTTTATAAGTGTTTCGGCATCCACGTTTCCAGTAACAGTAACTTTATGCTGCTGAGAATCAATCTCTGTCTTATAAACACCTGATAATCAAGGATATTCAAGAATCACACGTCATTTCATATTACTTACTGATGCAGAGCAGCAAAAAAGCAGAGAAAGAAGGGAAAGAATCACGTATCGTAAACTACCATCAATTCCTTGAAGAATTTTCTTGACTTTCTTCTTGCAGCCTTCACAGTGGATCGAAACTTTCAAAACCCATGTCTGTGATTAAAAAAAAAAGAGCAGTTGTCTTGGTCAGAAACTGAATTTGCAAAAACATATAAAAAAAAGGAACAAGAAAGGTTCTTGAATGTAAAGCAAGAATGTATCTACCTGGTATTTAAGCTGCTCTGGAGCAGCTTCACCTGGTTTTGATGCCATCTTAGTGTGAGAGGTAGAGGGGGAGGGAGAAGTTGTGTGTCGCCACTGGTAGGTTTAAGAACTATAAATGGCAGGAATTGGAGTAGCAAGGAAAAAAAGAATGAGCAAAGCAAGAGAGCGACAGCGGCATTTGGTGCCAATGGTGGATGCCACGTCACCTCCATACCCACCCAATGAAGCAATATAATGCCACATCACCTATATGCACATTCACCACATCACATGACAAGTCACAGATCACAATTGCATTACTTTAAACAGTACACCACTTCTTCAGTCAGCAGCTTAAAGACTCGTTCATAAAGCTTACATGCATCTCCAAGCACGTGATACAACAAATAACTGAAGTCTCCACTTTCTGTATAACTACTGGTCAGTCCCGTTTTGCAGAAGGACAAAGCGAAATTAAACAGGAAGTAGGAAGATTAGTTTGTGAAAGAGTTTAAAGTAAGAAGATAATCGAGTGGCAAAAAACTAAAGTACCTTACTACGCTAGTGGAATCCTCGTATCTCCTACAGTAAAATAAAAAAATTCATCATAGTATATGAGAAACCAATGCATATATTTCTTGTTTTTAAAAAAATTATACATGTATAAGTCATATCAGGTAAAAGTGACATCCATGAGTGTCTTACAGATCAACATGATAAGTGAATGCAGAGGTCTTTAAGTCTGTAATCTTGCTTCTTAGCTTTAATATGGAGAAGGACAAACAGCTTTTTTAAGCAACATCCAGCTGTTAACCGGTTAAGCTTTCCACAATGTAAAGCTTCAAATGGATACAAAAAGAAAAAGCATGATTTATTAAGCATGATCGTCAACATGTTTAAGCTAATGAGAACCTCACAAATCAAGACAAAATGATTTATGGCAGTGGAAAAATTCTAAATCAGGACAAAATGATTTGACCAAATTCTAATATGTTAGGAAAAATATAAAACATTTCCAATTTCCAATGCGGATTATCTTCCTCTTTGAATTAGCCAATTGTCTTGAAAGGATAGTAATTAGTGCAACTTGTGACAACATAAGCCACTCAGAACAGCTTAGCTTTAAAATAATCGTGTATATAACAATCTTAATGCGGTACACAACCTCAAAGAAATGGACTTGGCTCAACTTGTCATTTGAAAATGGACCACACAGGGAGTTTTCAGCAGGGAAGGAAAATCGAATCCATCAGCTCGAAAGTGAAGTTCATACTCAGCTTGACCAATCGACAGAGCTGGTGAAAATGTGCCTGTAATTTTCAACAATTCAAAGTACAGTTGAAAGAAAATGAAAGAAGTAGAAAATATCAATATGCATTAATCATGTCTAAGTTTAAAAGTAATGGAACTTACAATCCTGTTAGGGTAACACATCATTACCACCCTTATTTGGGAGCAAAAAATGGCAAAAGTCACATCAACTAGAAAGTATTGTAGAGTAAGAAAGGGAAATTGATATTTCCAAAATTCCTCGTCGCCCATTCCAGTTGTAAAGCTGAACTCATCAGGAATTCTACATCTCTTGTTAGTTTTCTGTAGCATTGTTAGTCACATAATTAGCTACAACAACAATACCAATATATGTTAGATTGAGCTTTAAAACAAACTTTCTGATGATAGAGTACCATCCAAAGGAACTCTCTTACATATCCCCACTGAACAAGAATTTCAGCTTTACAATAAAGCAATTAATCAGGAAAGATTATGAAATTGATTTACTAGTATCAGACAGATAAAAAGCAATTCAATTATTGAGTGTCAATAATTGAACATAAATCACAGTTACATGGATTGGCTCAAGGTATGAATATCCAGAAATCAAATTCACTTGAAACTGCCAAGAAATCCATCTGGAAATCTTTAACTACATTTTGCTAAACCCTTTGCCAACAACAACTCCAAGGACTATGGAAACAAGTGCTGTGATAGCTCCTTGTCTCGAAAGCCAGAATTCGGTCCATGTCAACGGCTTATTAACCTGGAACAAAACCTTCTTAAACTGCTCCTCCAAATCCTCTAACGAACCAGTATTATCAATGACAATATCAGCCTTTTCGCGCTTCAACTCCAGCGACATCTGAGAACTTATCCTATTCATCGCATCCTCCTCACTAGACTTATCTCTGGCAACAAGTCGCTTGAGTTGAATTTCAGGATCAACCCACACAACAACAATGGGTTTAGTCCACTTATCCATTTTCGCTTCGAACAACAAAGGTATATCCAGAACAATCACCTCATACCCTTTTAACCAAAGCTTCAATATTTCCCAGAATATCCCAGATGATATGTATGGAGCTAACAAACTGCATTAACACAATTAACCCAATCTAAGAACACGAGCAAATTTCACTTCAATGAGCACAATATACAAGAAAAATACCGGTTAAGAAGTTGTCGTTTTGCAGGATCACAAAAAACAATTTGTCCAAGTTTAGTCCTATCAATTTCACCATTAGCTTGCAAAACATCTGTTCCAAATGTTTCAACGATCTTCTTATACCCCCCACTTCCTTTCTTCACTACATCCTGCACACGACGAGATTCACAAATTTTTTTCATTTTCTAGAAATGAATGACCGGTCATTCACTCTAAACGACACGTCCGCATGAGTTCCAAATCCAGATTATACTAGCGAAAGAAAATGGAAAGAGACTATGAGAGAAGCTTACGCGAGAAATGACGTCAGCGTCAACGACGGGTATTCCGTGGGATTTGAAGAGATTGGAGACCGTACTCTTCCCTGACGAAATTCCACCTGTTAATCCAACTAATCTCATTTTTACTTCCGACTTTACGCTTCGTAACGATTTCTCCTTCACCACTCTTTTTTCTCCTAACTTTATATGAATCAGAGAGAAGTAGTGATTGCTTGTCCTGCACATGATCATCTTTTGAGCCGCTGCCACTACCTACGAACCGGCTGCAATTGAATTGTAGTTTCATTCTAAACCAGTAGATTTTAAATTTTGGAAAACCTTAGACCAAAAGCGCATCTAGTGTAGTGGTATCATAGTACCCTCCCACGGTACTGACCGGGGTTCGATTCCCCGGATGCGCAAAATCATCTATTTTATTTTAATTTATGGCTCCATGATCTGTGCTCGTCGGAGTTAACAGAAACAGAAGCTGTGGTACGGTTTTTGCAGAAAACCAGTCCGAGGAATGAGAGGCGGCATAGTTGAAGTTGACAACACAACGAACAAATTCATTTACTTCATCAACAACCACAAATCCCAATCACATTTCCACCAAATCAAAGCCCAATTAATCCTCAACCATCTTCACTCTAACACAACTCTTGCCCAACACTTGATCACTAATACAGTAAACTTGCACTCATTACTTCCTCTCTTTTTTGCTCATCTCACTAAACCCCATGTCTTCACTTGCAACACTCTCTTAAAAGCCCTCTCTCACTCTCAAATCCCTCACATTCCCTTTTTTATTTACACTTTCATGCACAAAATTAATGTTGTTCCCAACAATTACACTTACCCTTTTCTTTTCAAGTCTTTGTCTGACTTTAAGGATTATAGAAGAGGACAAAGTGTGCATACCCATTTGGTAAAGTTGGGGTTTTTGAATGATATTTATGTTGAAAATTCTTTGCTTGGATTTAATGTGTCGTGCGGTAGAGTGAGTCTTTTTCGTAAAGTGTTCGATGAAATGTCACGGAGAGATGTTGTGTCATGGACTGTTTTGATTATGGGGTATAAGAATGTGGGTAGATTTTGTGATGCTTTGGTTGCTTTTGAATTGATGCAATACGCAAATGTTGTGCCTAATCGTGTTACTATGGTGAATGCCTTGGGCGCGTGTGCGAGTTGTGGTGGAATTGATATGGGGATTTGGATACATGATTTTATAGGGCGGAAAGGGTGGGAACTGGATGTCATTTTAGGGACTGCTCTGATGGATATGTATTTGAAATGTGGAAGGATTAAAGAGGGGTTAAGTGTATTTAGAAGCATGGAAGATAAGAATGTTTTTACATGGAATTCTGCTATCAAAGGCCTTGCTTTTGCTAAATGCGGCAAGGAGGCGATTCAATGGTTTCATAGAATGCAGGAAGAAGGGTTTCGGGTTGATGAAATAACACTGATTAATGTGCTTAGTGCCTGCAGTCATTCGGGCTTGGTTAATGATGGAAAACAAATATTTGGTTCATTAGTTACTGGTTATTATGGATTTTCACCGAATATAAAGCATTATGCGTGCATGATTGACCTGCTGTCTCGTTCTGGGTTCCTTGATGAGGCTTTGAAGTGTACAAAGGAAATGCCTTTTGAGCCGACAAAATCTATATGGGGATCTCTATTGGCTGGTGGCAGGGCTGAGGGAAATTTGGAATTTAGCGAATTTGTAGCAAGGAAGCTTTTGGAATTGGAGCCTGCAAATGGTGCTTATTATGTTCTTTTATCGAATTTGTATGCAGAGATGGGTAGATGGAATGATGTTGCAAAAGTGAGGGAATTAATGAAAGAAAAAGGAATTAAGAAAGAATCCGGATGCAGTTCTATGGAATTTGAAGTCCAGGGATAAAATCCCTGCATGAACTCAGGATCGAGTGTTCCGCTGTCTGCAGTTCAAACATTTTGTTATTTAAACTCAAATCTGAAACAAACAAAAAAAAAGACGAAATAACACAAGCAGAAATCTCTTGTTTGTCACTTGTTAAAAGTCATGCCCTCAGCTACTTTCTTGAACGCAGGTCTAGAAGAAATGTCTTCCCACCAAGCCTTAACATGAGGACGTTCGTTGATCAGAGAAGCAGCCGGAGTTTTCATCAAATAAAAAGTGTAAGGAAGATGAAGAAGATCAGCCAAGCTGTAGAAATCTCCAGCAAGATACTTGCTATTACTCAGCTTAGCTTCATAAACATCAAGAACCTTTCCAAGTTTCTCCATGTTAGTATCTATGATTTGCTGATCAGGTGAATTGCCCCTAAATGGAGCTACAATGTATTCGAAAACAATAGGTTGTATTGCTGGGTAGTACTGGTGTGATTCAACTTGTAGCCATACCTTCACCATTGCAGCTCCTTTCAGGTCTTTGTCTCTCAGCAGGTCAGTGCCAGTTTCCTTGTATTTTTCAGCTATGTATGCTACGATTGCTCTAGACTCTTCATTCAACAATTGTCCAATGAACAAATTAAACAACTCATCAGAAAACGAAGAAGATAACTGTTATGAAAGAAAAGCTTACCGAACAACGTAAGATCACCATCTTCAAGCACTGGTATTTGACCAAATGGCTGCAAATGAAATAAGACATAAGAATCATGTCTTTGAGTTTATAAAAAAGAAGATATTAACTAATGTTGAATGAGAACCACACACATTCTTGGCAAGGAAAGGAGGCTGCTTATGTTCACCAGAGAAAAGATCAACAGGGATGAGCTCAAAATCAACATCTTTCTCATGGAGACAAGTCATAACAGTGGTGGTGCAGGTGGACATTGGAGCTCCATACAACTTAAGAGCCATTTTGTACATACAAAGGGACTCTTTCGAGGTTCAAATTTATAGTGCAGAGTCTACAGAAGGAGCGAGTGTGTTAGATGCTGAATGCATGTGATTCTTCTTCCCAATCAAGTTTTATTTATTGGTAGGTCATGTGTAAAACCTGCAGCAAGGTTCCCGCAATCTTACAGTGTAAGAATATTGACTAACTCTGGGTCGTTAGGACCACTTTTCTGAACTGATTAATGAACTCCTCGTGTTTTTACACCGACATATCCTGAGATGTAAGCCTTTTTTGTTGAATTTCCATGGCCAAGATAGAAATAATCCGCCGAAATATCACCTTTAATGGTTTAGAAGAACTAAATCTGATGTGAACAGGAAGATTTGTTTGTAAGATATCAATCATTGAAAATTATTTCATATTCCAACTTTATGTATAAGGAATTAGCCATAAGGATAAGGAAACAAGGTATGCCATGATGTCATGCTTAATTTATCGTAACGACGGATTCAAAAATTTTTATAAGAAAGCAGAAAAAACGAATTTATAGTGAATAAATAGATACGGTAAGAGAGATGTACTACAGAGATCTATAATAAAAAGGAAGGCACTGCATAATAAAACAAGACAAAGAAGCGACCTGCGTGTTCCGTTGATCGCATCTAATGGTTTTAGGAACTGGAAAAACTGGGAATAGTAATAAAGTGGGGAGACAGAAGAGATGGTGCAGTAAAACCACATCTCCCGGTGCATTGTGATCAGTGGTGGAATCGTATTGAGATATGTAATCCAATGTATTATAGTGGCAGAGTGGCTCAGAAATTCATGTGAGTAAATGGAAATTTGATTAGGATGGTTGACGGTGACACTCAAGGCTGCTCAACCCATATTGTCAATAACTAAATCTTGGCCAAATATTCTTCCATGCAAGAACAGGGATAGTTATATAAATACCTTTTTTTTTAATAAGAGTATACAATTTTAACATTTAATTTTTAAATTTTTTTTTGAATTTTTTTTATATTTTTGCAAAAAAAATTAACCATCTTAATAACTTTCATAGTTGTATTAATTGAAATTTGTTTAACTGATTATGTATCTATGTAAAAATTCCACAAGAATAGATCAAGAAATTCAAAAGTCTGCTAATAGATACTGTTGTAATGCAGCCCAACCAAATTTTAGAGTATTTAAATTCAGTTAATTTAAAATTTTATGAATTTGAATCATATTTTGTATGGAATTGAAAAAATTTATTTATAAATATCTTTGTTTAAGATTCGTAAACTGACAAATCTATGCATATATTTGATGTAAAATTAAAAATTAATATATTTATTAAATATTTTTAGTACTTTTTTTTATATAATAAAATTATTTTTAATTAATATAGTATAATTTATTATAATATGTTATACAACCTCTGTTCCTAAGTAAGTGTTCTTTTAAAAAATTTTGTTTTAAAATTAGTGCATTTTTATAAATTTAACACATTTTTCTCAAATTACCCCTCCTTGAATTTCATTCACATTCTCTAAAAACTAAAGAAATCTCATTTTCTCAAAACTAAGATAAGAAAAGTTCTTTAGTATTACATATTTTTTAACAAAAAAAATTCAAATAGGAGTAAAATAGTTTTTTTTCACCTATTAAAGTCATATTTTAATCTGTGTGCATATTGTTAAAAGAACACTTATTTAAGAACAGATGAAGTATATTTTATCAAAATATGATTTTATTGTCATCATAGTTATTTTTAAATAAATTATATACATATTTATAATATAAGAAAAACATGAAAGCTACATATTACTATATAAAATAAAAAATATAATCGATTTTATTCACGAACATTAAACTGACATATTTGCAAACTTTTGAGCTGAGTACTACCTTACTCAGATTCGATTCATTTAATCATTCAAGTATATCATTTTGTTTACGAACATGCTCGATTGTAAATATATCGTATTCGAACGAACATTTACCGAGTTAGAGCTCAAGCAACTCTCGAATAGGTCGGTTCATTTACACCCCAATAAATGACGCTAAAATGACATGTTGCACACCCTCTTGTAAGTTTAGAGATTAGACTTAAGCCATCTCCAACTACCTATTCAAAAATACAATAATTTTACTTAAAAATACAGTAATTACAATGTTTAGGTCATCTTCATTCCATACTTTTTTGTGTGGGCTGACATAATTTAGAGTAAATTGAGGGGTCCAACTGACCCCTCCATTTACACAAGTTTATAGCACCCCAAAGGGGTGTTTTAGTTCATCGTAGCCTTTTGGCTCCAATAAACATTTAATATTTTTTATATTTTTCTGTTTTTTATTTATTTATACAAATAATTTTTCTTAATTTTAAAATATTAATTATACAAATAATTTGTATAAATTTATTGATTAATTTTAATATAATAAAATTTTATTAAAATAAATATTTGTATAATTATTTTTTAATTGAATATAAATAATATAATATTTATTTAATTATTTGTATTGTTAAATTAAATTAAATTATAAATTAGATATGAATATGCTTAAAATATTTTTTTAGTATTAAAAATAAAATAAAACTAATTCGAGTGAAATAGAATAAGTACTATATCTACTGTATTTTTAAGTAAAATTACTGTATTTTTTATTAGTTGGTTGGAGATGGTCTTACTCTATTTCACCCCAACTAATTTTACTTTATTTTTAACCCTTAAAAAATATTTTAAAAATATTCATATATAATTTATATTTTAATTTAATTTAACAATACAAGTAATTAAAAAATATTATATTATTTATATTCAACTAAAAATAACTGTATAAATATTTATTTTAATAAAATTTTCATATTAAAATTAACTAATAAATTTATATATATGTGTGTGTGTGTGTATGTGTGTGGAGCTCAAACTTTTAAACCATATTTTCTAACAATCAAGACAATTGATATAAAATCAATTATTTAAAACGAGATAAGTGAAAATAATATACACGCTTTTATTTAAAAAGTCAGCCCAATTTCACAAGACTGTATACAAAAGCGAAAGCAAAGCAATATATAATAGTTTGAAAATATTTCAAACCGTCAAATCGCGTGTATATACAGAAATGTACATATAAGTACAAGTCAAAATACAAAACTCAAAACATTAAAACTCGATCGTGTATATATATATATATATATATATATATATGTATATACATAATATTTACTGTAGCCTCTACGGTAAACTGCCACACCCCTTCAGCATGTGTAAATGGAGGTGTCGGTTGAACCCCTTCACTTATTCTAAATTTTACCAACTCACACTATTTTTGTGTGGGTTGGAGATGACCATATATAAATAAGAGAGTAAATAAAATAAAATATATTCTAACTAAATCCAAAATAAACAAAAAGAATTAACATGTAATCCATGTGAACATAGTTCTAGAACTGAACTTTCACTCGGTGAACGTAGATCCGGTTTAATTATTTATAGTCTTCCTTCTTAATAAACTCAGAAAGCGTGGAAAATTTATGGGTTTCATATATTATGATATCAACTACAGCTGGTATATATACAATGTTGTTACCAATGAGCTACTGACACTTGTACATCAGTTACTAATCCATACTAACTATGCATAATTAATCTCTATATACCGCCTTCAAGTTGACACTTAGTTGTTAAGTGCAACTTGTTCCTGAACTTAATGAAAGTTGTTGGTCCCAGTGCTTTAGTATACAAATCTGCAATCTGATGACTTTTGATAATGTCAACTGGTTTGATAAACCAAGATTTGTAATGTTCTCTAACAAAATGGAAATTCACTTCTAAGTGCTTAGTACGCTCGTGATAGACTGGATTTTTGGTGATCTGAATCGTAGCCTGATTATCACATAAAACTGACACTGAACGATTGATTTTCTACTTCAAGTCTGCTAGCAAATATGAGATCCATAAAAGTTCAGTTGCTGCAGCTCCTAAGCTTTTGTATTCTGCTTCTGCGGACGATCTTAACAAGATTGCCTGCCTTTTGTGTGGAGCTCAAATTTTTAAAACAAATTTCCTCAATTATATATTTATCAAATAAGAACGAGAAAGTACTGTGTGTGTGTATATATATATATATAAACATCATTTGGCCCAAAATACTTTATATACACGCGGAAGCATCATAAGTTTGAAAACAAGTTCAAACACTGAACCTTTGGTCACAACAGCAACAATGTCTGGACAACAGCTACCTACGATCTGCACAACATTTAAACAATCAACGGGTCGTGCTCATGACACACGAGGTGATGTTCATGTATAAATTTCCAGCCAACACGATGTATATCAATCAACACGTGTCGTGCTCAACTTCACTGTCTCTAGGTAACACGAGTGGTGTTCAGTTGAGCACGATGTCGTGCTCACATCATTTTCTAGATCATCTTTAGCAAGATGGCCTGCTATTCAACACGATGACGTGCTGAACCTCAGAAATGCCTATTTCAAGTATGGATTAAGGTATGTTAGCACATAGCAGTTTATACCCTTGTTTCTTTAGTTCTGTAGGTCATTTCCTTATCAGTTTCACAGAGAAAATGCATCACTCTAGCACATAGATAATCAATACTCATATATGGGTAAAAAGCATAAAACTTAATTACAACTTTACACTTCAATTTAAGCACACAACATTTATCTTAACCACTATATTTCATTTTAGCACATAGCTACATCTCGATCACACGGATCATTAACCACATAGGTTATCAATATCACACAGATATTTGCATTCAAGCATTTTATTCACATAAATGAAAATATATGCAATGCCAATGCAATTTCATA
>CANYCX012320753.1:0-19498 GCA_948193385.1 Breynia disticha f. nivosa | reverse complement strand
CTGAAAAAGGCTTTGTATGGCCTCAAACAAGCTCCAAGAGCTTGGTACAACAGGATTGACACCTATTTGTTGGAGTTTGGTTTTCAAGGAAGCTTAAGTGAATCAACACTCTATGTTTATTCTACTGAAGGTGAGATGATGGTGTTGTCTTTGTATATTGATGACCTACTTATCACTGGAAGCTCAGTTGGTCTGGTTAACAAGTTCAAAACTTGTATGATGGATGAGTTTGAAATGACTGATCTAGAAGAAATGAACTACTTTCTTGGAATGGAGATCTAACAATCTGATACTGGAATTTTTATTTATCAAAAAAAGTTTGCAAATGAAATTTTGAAAAGGTTCTATATGTTGTATTACAAGGCAGTAAACACTCCAATGATTCTGAATGAGAAAGAGCTAATGAAAAATCCATCTCATAAGGCAAATTTGAGGGATTTCAAAAGTTTAATTAGGTGTCTCTTATACCTTATAGCAACCAGACCAGATATTGTGTATGCAACTAGTAAACTTGCTAGATATATGAGTTATGTTAGTAGAACTCATCTGCTGACTGCAAAAAGGATACTCAGATATGTGAAAGGAACTTTGAACTATGGTGTGTGGTTTGAGCATTGGCAAAGAAGTGAAACTTGTTGGCTTTGTTGATAGTGATTGGGTAGGATCAAGTGAGGACATGAAGAGCACCTCTGGCTACTGTTTTTCACTTGGTTCAGCAATGTTCACCTGGAGTTCTAATACTAAGATTGCTTGTGATAACCAATATAAAATTGCTATCTCAAATAATCCTGTATTTCATGGCAGGACTAAACACTTCAAAATTAAGTACTATTTCATTCGAGAAGCTCAACTGACCAAGCAAATAAGAATGATCTACTGCAAGACACAAGATCAATTGGCAGACTTGTTTACAAAGGCTCTAAGAAGGGGCAAGTTACAGAATTTGAGGGAAAGGATTGGTGTCAAGTGCAATGAAATCAAGGAGGAGTGATGAAATGTTGATTTAATTGTTTTAATTAGAGTCTGGTGTTAGTTTTGTTTGTAATTGCTGGTGTTTAAGGCTGTTGTTGTGTTGTTCATCATGCGCAACCCCTTGTTAAGTGTGATTAGCTGTAAGTTTAGCATTAAATTAGTTAGTTGGATGTTGGTTTAATGATTCCATGTATTGCTTATTTATATTAATGAGAAAATCAGTAGAGGTAACCAAATTTTTACCTCTGCACCAAAATCTTCTTTTTTCTGCTATGTTTTTTCTTATTGGCAGCAGCAGTGTTCTTGTTGTTCTTATTATTTTCTAGAACAAAGAACTACTGCAGAGGCTGATTTTTCCAACAATTACTACATCTGTGGTTCTAAGAAAGGTAATGTTCAGTACTGTTTCCTTCCCCACTTCTAATTCACAACCTGGGATTTCAAAATTTTGTGTTCGCAAGTTGGTCCCTTCGTCCCCATCCTACTGTATACATTAGTTTTTACTAGTCAGAGCAAGGCTAATGGGTTGGATTGGATTAAATTAAAGCCGATACAGATGCATGAATAACATATAATTTGGATTGGATTGACCAACTTTTGTCTCTCATTCGACCCACTCATTGGACCTTTGGCTTGTAACGTGACTGCCACAACTTGTTTACCACCCCTTACATGACTGATCAACAATTCGTCCTGCAAGAGAAACAGTGTTGACTCGTTTATTCTCTATGTATTGAAAAATTGTTAACTTAAATATCGCTCTCTACTAAAGTTTGGATCTATCGTTAAATTAAGAAGGACGATGGAAAGAATGTTTAAATGATCGAAGTTGAAGAGCTTTGTTGACTCTTGTTTGAAAGGTTTGAAGTTTGAATCTTGACGTTGACACTCGTCTTATAGGTATACATCGTTAGCTACTAGTATCTAGAGACAATTCCTTGTGAGTCTTTCCTGTTATGAAGATAGACAAACTCTTTTCCTTTATTTTTTTTAACCAAAAAAACTTAGTCATT
The DNA here is from genome assembly GCA_948193385.1 of Breynia disticha f. nivosa. NCBI lineage: Eukaryota > Viridiplantae > Streptophyta > Magnoliopsida > Malpighiales > Phyllanthaceae > Breynia > Breynia disticha. The sequence continues at coordinate 17,513 of CANYCX012320753.1, read as the reverse complement.
GGTTTAAAAAATTAATTTTTGCTTCACCTACCAACTTCTAATCATCAAAATGACAACGAATTACCACATTTCAATTTAAATTTTTGAGCAATTTTTTCAGCTATACAAGTTGTTTGGTTGTAACTGAAATCGATTTTGTATTATTATTTATAATTAGAGATTAAAATGAAACAATGCCAACTGCAATGGAACTACTCCAAGTAATATAAATCACACTCAAATCTCCCTCCAATACCATCGTCTTGCTTCAGACACTGCTACTGATAGAAACCAGACAAAATTTAGTAAAGGAATGACGAGACAAGATGTCTTAAGGAATCATGCATGTCTGTCCCAGATCAAGATTGGAGCTTTTTTTTTTTTGGTCTTAATCTGCAGTATTGTAACTTTTGTGATCGATTTGCTCCTGTAATTATCATAAAAAAGACAATAAAAACACACATGGTTGGGTGGTTAGTATTGAAGATAAAGATTTTCCAAATATTCAGAGATGATGGCAGCCCACTATCTTCACTTTTTTTACTGGAAACAAGGAAAACGTCAAAAATTAGCCATGCTGTGGTCTAAATCAGAAACATTTCACGTAAAATTGCTTAAGATATCAGTTTAGTGATGGATTAAGGATTGAGAATTCGATTAAGAGCAGACTCAATGGGACAACGGAGGCTTGTGTCTTTATTGGCTTTGGCGAAACTCTTTATATTGGGAGTTTCATCGTTTAATTATAAGTGGTACTTTCATCTGTTATTGTTAAATATGTCGTTTAGAAGTGATAATCATTAACTCATCATATTTATTGTCCCACTGTAATATATTTTTTTAATCCGTACATAATAATGGAATATATGTAAAGTTTACCGTGATTAAATGTAAGTCAAGAGGGTGCCTCAAGTTCAAAAAGGAGACAAGATTTCTTTTTTTTTAAAGAAAAAATTTTAAGCAAGGGGTTGGGCTAGCGTATAGATCAAAAGCAGGGAGTCTCTGTTAGAGTCTGCGAACCAGCAGAACCATCAATTCTAGGCTTGTATGCCTTCTTTAGCGCCGCTACGAAATCAGGGCTCGAACCCGCATTCTCAATGTACTTGTTGACCTCATACTGTTGAACCCACGAACTAAGAACTAGAAAAGATATTTGAATCGTTTAAAGTAAAGAGGGAAAAAATTTCAAAAAAGATGAAAATAATGCCATCGACATCTAATGACTTTGGAAGGTTATGTATAAAGAAAAAGTCTAAAAGATATGGCCATGTATAAATTTATTTAAAGTTCATTTCAGCTGGAATGACATCATCCACTATTGTTATATGTACATTTAATAAACCTGTCAAATTTTACAATACAAACTATATATATTTTTTGAAATATATTACGTTTATATATAATTAATTTTAAGTGATTGTAATAGTTTGACACTTAAACTCGTATATTATGTGCAATACATAACCAATTTAATTAAATTGCAACATATTAAATAACTAATAATCTGGCAGTTAATTATTAAATGAGTCATAAATATATAGTTAGATTATATAGTGTCAATTTATTTATTTTAAATGAATTAATTGTATCATTAATGTGTATATGAAGTTATTTATTGTAACGCTATCCTTAGCATATAGATTAGTTCCGTGTCTTTGAGACTCCATATCTTTATTTCGTGCACTAATCCGAACCTTTTTTTTAAATTTTGAAAAAAAAAAGAAGAAAAGCATAATTTCCATTTTTTGAAACCTCCTTCCCTTCATCATCATTTTCATGCCTCCTTTATGATTCCAATTTTCTTCCTAGTCATCTCTGCTCTCTCCCTCCTTTGAACATCTCTCTCTCTCTCTCTCTAATAACACCGTTAGACCCGGTCCATCTCTCAATTCATCCATCCCTGTCTCCTTTACATCTCCAACCCTTTATTACCCCCTCTTTTCTCTCTCTCTTCATTAGGGTTTCGATTCTTTGTTGCAAAACCAAACCAACCAATCTTTTTTGTTTTTCTTGAAATGACTTCTATAAAAAACAACTTTTTGCCACCTGGGTTGGTCTCTAATCTCCAAGAAGTTCTTCTCAGTAGGAAAAATGAAGGAGGAGACAATTCAAACGCTCAAAATACCTCTGAAAATAACAAATCGAACGAGCCTTCAACTTCCACTTGTGATGAGGGTTCTAATGAGAATGAAGATGATTCAAAGCCTGTTGTTTTGGTCACAAATGGTGATGGGATTGAATCATCCGGTCTTCTTCTTCTTGTGGATGCTCTTGTTCGTTCAGGCCTTTATAATGTCCATGTTGTCGCTCCTCAATCGTGGGTTTTCGTTACTTTTTCTTTCTTTTTTTAAAACATAATTTTTTGTATTTTTTACTGACAAAATTGTTAATGTGTCATGGTTCTGTTTTGTTTGTGATATGCTTACACGGGTTCTTTCAATTTTAGACATGTTTGCTTTGTTTCTATTTATGTACATGAAATTGGAATTGATTTATGTTTTCTGACTAAGTCATGGTTTCGTTAATTCTAATTGGCAGAGTTTACATTGGTCGTTTTTTAACTTTCTGGATTTGTAATGTGTGTGAATTTGGTTTTTAGGGATAAATCAGTGGCAGGGCATTCTGTGACTCTAAAAGAAACAATTGCTGTAACTTCAGCTGAAATTAATGGTGCCAAAGCGTTTGAAGTATCAGGTAAATCTGCCTTTTGAAAATTTTCAGTCCTTATATGCAATATCTTGTAGAATTGTCAACTTAATCGATTCAATTGAGCTGTCCTATGCCTGCAAGTTTTATATATGATGTGTATTATGTTACTAAGAATTATAACTTCACAAGTTATTAGATTGGACCTCTTTCTTCCATGTTGCTTATGACTTCTTTTTCGTTCTAAGTTCTAACATGCAATGGTAGTTTTCTTTTCAAGTCATAATTGCACAAAGTTTAAAATGGTACCTGTCATTCAGGAACTCCGGTGGATTGTGTTTCCTTAGCATTATCTGGAGCTCTGTTTTCTTGGTCAAAGCCTTTACTGGTTAGCATTATTCTGCTACTATTTTGCAGCTAGCGATTCTCAAGAATATACATTTGATGTTGTTTCCTTTTCAGGTAATCAGTGGGATCAACCGAGGACCCAGCTGTGGCCATCACATGTACGTGTTTACATTTTTCTCACCTGCTTCTGTTCGTTATAGTTTTCTGATTTGATCAATATTGTTAAGCGAATGTTTCTCTGAAATCGTAATCATTCTATTTTCCATTCTAATTTTTACTGTCAATTGTTGCTTTTGTTTCTTATCATCCATCTTGTCATTTTGGAACTAAGGATTTGCCAATTACTTGATAATCTGTCAGGTTTTATTCTGGTGTTGTTGCTGGAGCCAGAGAAGCATTAATTTCTGGTGTTCCATCTCTATCAATATCGTTAAACTGGTGAGTATTTTTCACTCAAACAGGAGTTTATTGTGGTTTGTTTACCAGTAACAAATGAAAGGAATATTCTATTTCAGGAAGAAGGATGAAAGTAAAGAAGACGATTTCAAGGATGCGGTGACAGTCTGTTTGCCCATTATAAATGCTGCAATCAGAGATATTGAGAAAGGGATTTTTCCAAAGAATTGCTTTCTTAGTGTAGAAATACCCACATTGCCATCTGCAAACAAGGTAAGCGTCTCGTGTGTTTCCTTCCTCTCGTTGTAGTGAATATTAGAGAGTTATACTAAAAGTGTCTATTCTTTCAACTATATTTTCATTTCAATCTCTCATGTTTGCCTTTGGTATTTCTGTGTTCTTGTGGACCAGGGTTTCAGACTGACAAAGCAAAGTATATGGAGGTCAACACCCAGTTGGCAAGCTGTTTCAGCTAACAGGCATCCTTCTGCTCCACATTTCATGTCTAACCAACAAAGTCTTGGCATTCAGCTTGCTCAGCTTAGTCGAGATGCGTCTGCAGCTGTAAATAACGCTCATAAAAAATCTTTGTTGTGTCGTGTGTTTTTTTATAGTGGTATAGTAATGTATACTCTTTCTCCAGGGTGCTGCTCGCCGTTTAACCACACAAAGAAAGAGTCTGGTGGAGATTGAGTCAGTTGGGGTAGCAGGAAAGTCTGATACCAATCGTGTGAAGAAGTATTTTCGCTTGGAGGTAAAAGTTATCATAAAAACTTATATTAGATGTAGGATTAATTCTTACATTTCGGTTGGATAATGGCAACAATGAATGAGGTGGAAAGTAGAAACCTTGAATCACTTAAAGTGTTCAATTTGCTACTGCCTTTTTTTTCTCTCCCTGTTCTGTTAGTACTTAGTGATCCCTTCTTCGCATATAATCCATTAAAATTTGAAGCTTTAGGAAAGTTTGATGTTATTGAAATCTAGTTTATGGTTGATATGGACAGCACATATTTTTGACTGGTGTGCTTGTTCTTCAGTCATATGTTTGAGAATGAACCTGATCTATATTGTTCTTCAGTCATATGTTTGAGAATGAACCTGATCTATCTTTTGTCGAATTATGAACTTTTCTTTTTGTCAGTTAATTGTCAAAGTCCTGGTCTTGCTGTACTTTTGCTGGTAAAACATTTGCTTGAACACTAACTGGTTTAATTAACATGCATTTATTTTGCAGTTTGTGGACAAGGAACAGGAAGATACAGATGAAGATCTGGACTTCAGAGCGGTTGAAAATGGATTCGTAAGTTGAAATCATTTTCTTCTCTGTAAAACCTTTTGCTGTGGTAATTGTAGAGATGAAAAGTTGAATGAGCCCACATAGTTAATGTTTAGCAGCAAAATGCATCCACCATTGGAATGCAGTTATAATTGCATGGCCATCCACTGTGTACTAAGGATGAAATGCTCTTTTTTTTTTCCTTGTTGCTGTACAAAGTCATTAGTAAGATATGCATCTCAGAATATACTTGTCAAGTGGTTTAGTTATTTTATTTCTATGGAATGACCAGGTTGCAATAACTCCTATACCGTTCTCTCCACACGCGGAGTCCGATGTACACGTGGCTGCAGCCGATTGGATATCTCGCGCTCTGCAAGACCAATAGAAGCCAGGTGCTTAAACCAAGACGACAACGTTGTACACATTTGCAGCAGTGTTGGTGTTAATTAGTCAAGTGATCTGTGCTATTTATTTGTTCTATACTGTGGTTTATCTCTTTGGGTTTACTGATTTTTTCTTTGAAAAAAAAGGAAAATCTTGTTTTTGGTTAAAAATATTAATGAGGAGTCGGGTGGTTTGTATTTGATAGTGCAGATGTAATTGGAAGTGGGAGGGGTCTTGAATGTATGACCTTGTCTCTTGAAATCTGTGTTTTTTTTGGTTTAATTTTCCTTCTTACAACAAGGATTCGATCTTGTATTTATTTGTTCAAAGGGTTCCTCATTATTGATAATGGTATGATTTAGTAAGTGAAAAGCATTGGGAGTTATTGTGTTGCAGTCTTGTAGAAGTTGGACGTATAGAGAGAAGTTAATTTAATTAAGAAGTTTGGCAATCTTCTCAAGGTAATTCACTTCACACTCAAGAGTTAGAAAAAAAAAATGGCGGAGACGAAAACAATAGGAGGTGAAGAGAAGACTATTTTCTTTTCCTATATTTTTTTATGTCGATTGTCTTTTCCTATGGGATCGTCCATTTTTGCCGTTCATGTGAATAAAAACGACAAATTTATGATTTTCATTCTGTTTTTTCATATAGGATTGTGCATTCCCGTAATTTTCCGAGAGATGTAGTAATAGGCAGATCCAGTGCAGAGACGAGGCCCAAGAAACATCCTTTAAGCCTATTTCACACTTGTTTCTTCTTCTTCTTCTTCACTAGGGTTTTACCTCTGTTCCATCATTTCAAAAAATGTCTTCTAAAACTAAAACCCTTTTTAGAACTGGAACTTCTCTGGTCAACCGATTGTTATTCTCAAATCCAAACCTCCACACAAACGCCAACTCCAATCTCCAACTCTTTTCCCATACCCTTAATAACACTCCTCTTATTTTCCCTTCTCTCTCCAATTTCCCTCCACCCCAAAACGACGCCGTTACCATTAAGAGACTCTCCGAACAAGATTTCATGTACCCTTGTGGCCTCCCCTCTCTTCGTTTCTTTTTGCCTCAAGGTTCTTAATTTTATTATTTGTTTTGGTTATTTATATTAGTGAAATCGATTTACTGGGTTTTTATTTGAGGCCATAAAGGAGTGATCTTTGTTGATTAATTGTTGCTTGGATTTACTTTCTTGCAATGATTGTGTTGATGAGATAATTTGCATTCTGCGACGATGTCGTTTTGTGGATTAATTGTGCAGATTGAATTGAATTTATTTAAAATGGTTTGTGTGATTGGATTGTTGTGGTGCAGGTGACACGGAAAGTAAGCCAATGCTGTTGTTTCCCAAAAGGACGTTTCAGCCTAGCACTATTCGCCGAAAGAGGAATCATGGCTTCTTCACTCGGTATTCCTCTTGCTCCCACATTCTATATATTTGATTACAATCAGAGATGATACTGATTGAATGAATCATGTCCTTTCAGACCTTAAAATGACATGTTAGTTTCTTGTCACGCCACAATTTTTACAAGCTGCTTTCTTTTGCTGCATTGCTTACTCCTGGTTATTATTTGAGCTCGTGATATACTGATAATTGAATGAATGCTATTCGCGCCGAGCTTTGAGTTACGTGCCGTTGATTCGCTACGTTCTCCTGCGCATTTATGGTTATTTAGTTGGTTAGCTAGTTGAGTTTTACTCCGTAGTTCTGTTTTATTGTTCCGTTAGAGTGGCTTGATGATTGCATGATCAACTGTTCTATCTATTAAACAGGAAGGCAACCAAGGGTGGAAGGAGAGTTATAGCTCGTAGAATTGCCAAGGGTCGATCCAGAGTTACGGCATAACATTCCTCTCAACAACTGTTTCTGTTCCCAGCAAGTTAAAAATGACTCCGATTCTTCATTCTGGAGTAACCAGCCTATAAATTTTTGTATGAAACTCAAAAGCAAAATGGCAAAGGCAGTTTAGGTTCCATCTTATTATGTGTTTCAATCACTGGATTGTGCTTTCACTGTGTCCAATTTTTGCTTCATACTAACAAAGTTCTGAATGTTGTGAAGAAGTGTATTTCGACTAGATTTGCAATAACTACTCGAACATCTTTTTTTTTTTTTTAAAGCACTACTCGAACATCGTTGTTCCTTCTGAAAGTCTACTTGTGACATTACAAGTCTTATCTGAACCAAATTGGTAATTCCCATTTTGAACACCAGAAGATAGTACCAATGCAACTTATGCGATGGGGAACTAAAGGTGATTGCAGGTGTGAGAAATGGCTGAGCCATTTTGTTGGGCCTAAACCCTAAACCCCCATGAAAGGGTAACAATTATACAGAATGAAATATCTGTAGCTAATGCTATAAAAATGGACCAAACTGGTTTTTTTTTTTTTTTAAATACGGTTTGAAGGGGAAGCTCTTCCCCAGGAAACCAGACAGGACGCCAGTGCCACTGGCTGGGGATCCATCCTATAGATGGCCAAGCTATCGCATGGGAATCTCCCGACAAATGGGCTAGCCCGCAGCCACTCACAGGTATGGCCTAAAGCACAGTTCGTGACCTATGAGCGGTAGGGGATCTCCTTACGGAAGGATGTCAAACTGGTGTTCTAGTTCATCATTCAAACCGATTTGTAAGCGAATCAGTATTAAAATGGTAATCAACCGGTGAGCCAATGAGTCGGACTGGTTTTAAATATTAAAAAATAATAATTTAAAATTTTAATAATTTTGTATACTTATTTATTTATTTATATTAGTTTTAAATTACCTCTTTGATCAATAAACCTTTGGTTCGATCAGTGAACCAACTAATAAATTTCTTTTCCGTTTTGATGACCGATCCGATTCTGATAACATTGTAACGTGTTATGGTAAAAGAGATCGTGAAAAGGTTCAAATCCTTACATTCATAGAACAGTTGCCGTAATTATTGGAAAAAAAATCCTGAACATTCCTTAAATAACCATGCAATTTATCAAAATATATTTTTAAAAAAAATCAAAATTGCAGTCCTACTGGTATCAATTAGAAAGCAAGTTATCTTCCTGTAAAGGAATCAAATGGACATATCCTGGGGTCACCATGGCCGCGATGTGTTCATTTTTTCCAGAAGAAAATGAAAGATAAGTGTATTAACAGGCGCCTTAAACCATGACCAATTTGTCCCCTAAAGCAAAAACAATTCTTTCTTGTAATATTCTTCTCTGGTGTTTTCCTGCATGGAACTTGTACTCTTCTCTCATCACCTTTGACACACATCCATGGCCGCCATTTTTATGAACTATCAAGCTTGAATTCACGATTCTAAGCAGTAGTTTCCCTAATTATTACCATCTACTTTACATTTATGCATGCAGCAATTTCATGATTTGCTCAGACAGATTTTATCATTGCAGACTTTGCTGTTTACATATATTCATCATTTTCAGACAACTTCTTTAAATACATTTGTCTCAATTCGGACGTCCTTCGGAAACTATTAATTAATGGTTTGTGTTTCTAGAACATTATCTCATCATAATGTAGACAATTTTGGAAAAACTGTTCGTTGCCAATTCTATGTAAGGAGAAATTTGGTACAGTAAGGTGGGGATAGCTATATCTTACCCTAACAGAATCAAGCTATATACTCAGCCTGATCCATTCAACATCTAGCCTGCATAATTCATTAGTTCTAAACAGATAAGTTGGTGCCTAAAATCAAATTTTAAACCAACTTAATTAATACGTTAAGTTCTTGTACCAGAAATATACACTCGACTTTTGCAGAAAACCACAGTTAATTTCCATGGTAAAATTCTGATGCATTTTTACCTATCTGCTTGCTGCAAGTTAGTCTTTCTTGATGCATTTCTCACTTAATCCATACATATCAGAAATGGCATCAACTATACTTCAAGTTTCCAAGATTTATCTCTTCTAATGGATTGAGAAACTTGGACAAATTTAAGAACACAGATATGAAGCTGCAAGTTAAAGAGAAATGAAAATGAAAATTAAATAGATGTATATATAGGGAAAGGACCAGAAAGATACAAGTGATCAGATATTAATATTGATAAAATTATTTGGGTGAGTGTATGCAGACATTAATCTTATATATGCATGTGAAAGAGAGCATACAACCATTTATGAAAGCACAGCAAGCATTACTCACTGAAGAACCTGAACTAGTAACGTTTAGGTTTTCCCAAATAAGAATTGCACTCACCATCTTATCCATATTTCAGGAAAATAAATTGTAGTTGTATGATCAATTTTTCATGATTTCATACACAGAAAATACCTATAATAATATCTTCTTCTTCTTCTTCTTCCAATCTTCACCGTGCACATACATCCCTTCATGATCATGTCTCTTAGCTCTATGCCTCCCATGGAAGATTGTTAGGGTTTACAACAAACTGGTGTTGACCACTTGCAGCTGATAGAGATGATGACGACGATGAACATGAGGGGAGAGTTGATATGATGGCTTCAATGTACTGATCCATTTGATTCGGCACGTGAGAGTCATGTGCGTAATCAGCCCCCACTGAATTAGCAGAAGCAGGAAGGGTACATGAAAGTCTTGCGAGTGGGTCAAGCAAAATTGTTTCTCGATGATGATGATCCTGTGATGAACAATAACCATTATTTGGAGATGAATTATTCGCATTATTTCCTTCAATTATCTCACACAACTTCGGCATCATTGATACTATTGGCTGATTATTGCATGAGATTTGATCTGCAACAACTTCTCCTTCATCAGTACTAAAAACTCGATCATCTTGGTTACTATTTGGATCAATATTTTGGTCAGGAAAATAAGGCAGTGACCACAGAGATTCACTACAAGTAGAAGAAATATTTGGTAGTGGGAAATTCAAAGAAGGCAATTCAACACTGAAGTTACTAATGGGTGGTTGTTGTTGGTTCAATTTGAATTCACCATGAAATTGACCAAAGCTTTGAAGCAGTGAAGTTGGAGATGAAAGCAAAGCAAGAGGATCAGGTGGAGTAGAACTGAGAATGAGATTAGGGTTTGATGAGAAAGTAGAAAAGAAAGCATCATGAGCAGAAGGATTGTGATGGTGAAGATGATCTGAACTCAAAGGAGCTAATGAAAGAAGAGGATGATGATCATGATGATGAGAAATGAGCTTCTTTTTTATGCTTGAGTTCCAAAAGTTCTTCACCTCATTGTCTGTTCTTCCTGGTAGATGTTTGGCTATTTGTGCCCATCTGTTGAATTATTAATCAGAAAACATTGAAGTTCATATCAATATTTGGATATAAATGACAGACATGAATATATATGCTTGTGCTTACCTGTTGCCTAGAATACTATGAAGTTCAATGATAAGTGAAGCTTCTTGTGGAGAAAAGCTTCCTCTCTTAAGGTCTGGTCTCAGGTAGTTTATCCATCTCAACCTGCAACTCTTACCACACCTCTGCAATCCTGCTACAACAGAATATTATTGAAGCTACAAAGGTGAATGAAATAACAGAAGAGAGAAAAAGAGAGGGTTGGTGAGTGCCTGCAAGTTTAGGGACAGAACTCCAGCAACCATGGCCATAAGTTGAAATGTAATTGATGAGTTTCTCATCTTCTTCAGGAGACCAAAGACCTCTCTTAACCTTCTGTTTGTTGCAGCAAGAGTGATGTCCCATGTCGCTCAAAGTAGCTGGATTGCAGGGAGTGGCAGGCCAAAATCAGTATTGGTGATTGCACATTCAAGAACTGAGAGAAGTTTTGATAAAAACAAAAATGATGAAATGGGGGGGTTTGGGTGATGTGAGGAATTTAATGTGGGGAAGAGAGGAATGGTGGACCAGTTAGGGTTTGGTGTGGTGGACAAAATGCGAAAAGCTGCAGAGTCATATACTGCGAGAGTTGTATGGCTTTTAATGGCACCATCCCTTCTTTCTTCCTTTCTTTCTTTTTCTCTCATTCAACCAGCCACTTGGAATTGCTCTCTTCACTATGTGTCCTACATGCATTTCCCCTGGGTCCCACCCTCTTCCCCCCCTCCTTTCTCACTTTTCCCTTACTAAAAACGTTATTTTTTTTAAGCGCGTAAATAATCTGACGTAAAGTTGTTCTAACTTCATCAGAGATTTCGAGTTCGAGTTTGGATACGCAGCTGTGTTAAAACTTGGTTGGAAGAGGTTTGTTGCCCTTTTGGTCCTATCTAGCTTGAAGAGGATTAGTCTGGGGTGTCAAGGATACTTCGTGGTTCAGACAAAAAAAATAACGTTACTTATTTACCCTTCTTCCACACCAAAAGCAAGTCAATCAGCGTATTGAGAGTGAAGGGTTCAATCTCTGATTCTATAGCAGTGCTAAAAGAGACCTACAAGCCTAGACCTGTTTGTTTGTCAACTCCAATAAAGACTCTCTATCCTAGTCTCATAGATGAGTATAAACCTTGCTTAAAATTCTATAAAAAAAGTTACTTATTTCAATTGCCTCTAATAATTCATTCATTCTTATACAAATAATTTATTATACTCTCTTCGTCTCATTTTATGTATCGATTTATTTTCTAAACAAAATTTTTTATTTATATTCGTTATACCTATTTTTTTCTATTTTTATTTTCTCTATTTTTATTAACTAAATAGTTAAATCAATCATAACTAATTAGTTAAATAAAATGATGTAAAAAAGTGTATAATTTCATTTATTTTAAAATATTAAAATGATATTTTTGATTGACATAAAGTGGATCAAATAATATATTTAAAAGTACACTTGCAATTTAGCATTTCAAATATTGAAAAAAAATATTATATTTAAATGTATAAAGGTTGTTGTTTTTGACAAAATGTAAAGTAACACAAATAATTTTCTCAAAGCATATTTAGCGATTTTTATATAGCTGTTTTAATTTAAAAATTTCAAATATTATATTTAACTCTATTTTTCGTTCCTGTTTATTTTAAAATTTAAAATTAATCAATTCTTTCACTTATTAATTGGTAATTTTATTATCAACCCATTGGAAATTTAACAAAAGTTAATCTCTCTCGTGAAATTTAAAAATGATGAATTATTTTTCTAAACTTCTTAACATTTTCTCTCTTATTAACTCTTTATTAATTAATTAAATATATAGATATATCATTTTTTACAAAAAAATAAGTGATATGCCTTCATGTGCCGTAACACAATACGAAACAAAGTTTGATCCGATAAATGAATTTAATATGTAAATCAGTTTAATTTGTGTATGTTTATGAACGAACAACATATATAACATACATATATATAAATTAACTAATTAATTAACATATAATTAATTAAGCACATAAATAAAATGAACAGAATATCGAACCTGGAATTCCATTCAATGCACAGCGGAAAATACGATACCTCGTTGGGGGTACGCACGTATCCACTGACGTGGACTCGTCGGGATACGGGCAATATTTCGCACCCGATCCTACACTGGAACCCGAACCCAAGAGAAATAACCACCTGTTGGTTATTTGTGGAGAATAAAAGAAATGTCTCTTCTCTTCTCTCTTCCTTTTGGTGGAAGAATAAAGTGGTTTAAAAGGGGAGGGGAGGAATGATATTTATAGGAGTGGAGGTATCATTCATGCAAAATTGCATTTTAGTCCGTAAACTAAATATGCTTCTAATTTAATTCTTCTATCGAATAAACCATAATTAAGTCCCTTAACTTAATTATATTTATTCAACAACTCAAACGTCATGGGCGGAATAAATTATTTTTTCAAGTTGGCATTTAACATGATCATGTTTATAAAAGAAAAAACAACAGAAAACTAGTCACCGACACAACAAATGCCATAATTTACAAAATTTAACAGTTCATTTATGTTATACCATGTGAAGAAACACGATGGGGTGTTTTATTGAACATCAGATTTTCCAATTGTAAAGCTATATACTATCAAAATTGACTATTCTACACTTTACTAATTATACAGAGATTATCACTGATTTAAAACTCGAAATCCTCCTTGATTAAACTAATGAAATTGCCACTAATTACTTTAAAATTGCCACGTGGGAAATCCAAAGGCCTTAGGACAACCTCTGTAAAAGTGTCCAAAATTCAGTGAACATACCGAAACTAAATCAAAAAAGTCGGTTTGAATCAGTTATTTATATATTTCGGTCAATTCGAATCGGTTTTGTAATAAAAATTTTGGTTTTTGATCAATTCGGTTAAAATCGAAAAACCGATCGAAAATCAAATTTTTATAAACCAAATTTTATTGTATATCAACACTTATAATGTTAAAGAATATCATAACTAATAATATAATATTGAAAAAAGATATCGAATTAAAGAATATTAGTTACAATGACGAAATAACTAATAACTTAAAAATAAATTCGTTAACCGATCGAATCGAACCAAAAATTCGATTTGGCTAGATTATACTCTTTACTCGAATCAGTTGGGTTTTTGTTTTTAAAAAAACTCAATTTTCGATTTTTTTAGTTCGCGATCAAAACCTGACTGAACTAGCCGAATAAACATTCCTAAACTCATTATATGTAACCTTGTTAAAAATGGAATACTTAATATCAAATTTTAAAAAACTTTTATCATGAGTCTCTATAAAGAAAAACAAATGAAACGTGTAATTATAATTATTAACTACAATAAAAAATAAATTTAAGTATTTTATTAATTCTATAAATAAATTTAAGTAATTTATTTAGATAATCAATAAAATTTAATAAAAAAAAAAATAATAATAATAACAGTCTTCATATTAAAAGCCAGTCAAATTCAGAGATCTAAAAGCAATGAATGAAGTGTTGCGGCATAAAAAATTAGAAATGACTGGGAATAGATGCTTGGAGAAGGCTGCGGACATTGATTGCTTATAACTTCCAAGAAAAGGTAAGGAGATGAGTATGGAGTCTGCCAATCGCACAAAGATGGATGACACCATCACATCCTAAATCTCAGGTTTCCAAATATAATAAATTGCCCAACTTGTGCATGCATGCATCTGCTCATCCTTGCGCAATAAAATTCTCTCACTCCAAACATACTTCTTTTCCTACGTTTGTGGTCTGCGCCAACCTTAGCCACCACATGCTCGCACGTTCTTACCATTCTAAATTAGTCCTTTCTTTGGCTCACCCATTAAGGCAACTTGATTCATTTAACCAGACGCGGGAATAAATGGACAAGGGGACGACCAGCCTCTTATCGTCTGTATTTTTATAGTCTTATTTTTTTGTTGTATATGTTTATACAACATTACCCTTTTTTAAAGTGAAGTCAATGAAAAAAATAATAAGTTTTTAGTAAATAATTTCATAAAATAATTATTTTGCAAATTATTTTGGAATTAAAAAGTTACATAAATTGGTAAGTTAAAGGGTGAGATGCAAATTGCAATTAGATTGCGTCGCGGATTGATAAGGACGGAATATATATGGCTAAGAGAGGAGTGTTGGCGTCGTCATATCAGAGTGCGGACCCAAGCAGCAGAAATTCTTTATATTAAGATTTGCAGTCGCAACAAAAAAGGGGGAAGGTTTGATTTTGGTGCCTAAATTCCAAGTACCGAAGCCTTACTCACGTGCTTAGCTAACCATATGATATAGCTGTTGTCCAAATAAAGTAAGGGAGTTTAAAGTTTACCATGGAACGCGTAGATCAACTTGCGTACGGTTATTCTAGCTTTATTAAAAATTTTGAGTTCAAATCTTGGGTACACAAATGCGTTAAAAATCAATTGGGAGAATTTTACCTTCGTTGTAGTCCTGTCCGGTTCAAGCGGAAATTAGTTTAGGGTGCTCATATCTCGTGGTTCAGATAAAGAAAATAGAGTTTCAAGATGAGGTAAATTTTATTATGAGGCTCATAAGAAAGGGATTCAATGAGGCTTCTTCTTTGTTTAACTGAAAATGTACAGATTACGTAAAATTAAAACTGTTTTTACTGAATAAATTAAAAGCTCAAATTTATTTTCACAGAATCGAACGACTCAGAACTGTTGCCTCAATGAGTCCCCTCACCATAAAAGTCTCCAAGTTGAAGGTGCAACTCTACCTTCCCTTCATCTCAACCCCTAAAGTTTGGTTGGTGGACCATTTTCCTAATATGCACTTCTCGAGAGATTGCTCCCACCTTGTAAATATCAAGTATGCATATCATGAAGTTTGCTATGGACCTTTCCTTTTGTTTAGGTGAGTAGTTTGATGGATGTGTGTTCTAACTTATTAGGTGAGTGTTTGTGGATGTTAGTATAGTAGATAACTCTAATTTCCTTTGTGTTTTTTTTTATTTATGTATTATTTCTATATATTCTTTTTGATAATCTTTCTTTTTGTGTTGTTTATAATGGAAGGATTGGGAAATGGGAGGATAATTCGGATGCAAATTGAGCATGTTGATGATTCAATGGGACCAAGGTGATTGTAGAATTGCATAGGAAAGAGTGTAAGTGGATCTGTTGCACCAATCAAGTAATTTCTTTTTTTTTTCTTTTTATCAATTGTTCAATAATGCTTGTGACTGAACTTGGTAGGGCGTAGTGCAGTTCAATTCCCACAACACCGCTTGGGAGGAGAACGAAACCTAACCACCCAGAACTCCTCTCCCAACCGAATTAGTCTCGACCCAGTTGATCGGGAATACTAGGACTTACAAAAAAAATGAACATCTGTTTTCCAGTTTTTTTTTCTTAATTCGAATAACCATACAATGAACTTTTATTGCATTATCAAACACCATATTTTTAAATATTATTTATGAAATTATGAGAGATAAAGTAAATATATGGAGAGAGAAAAGTCTTTGAACTTACACTAAAAATAATTGGTTTCAACTAATTTTCTCATTTCAATCATTTATTTTTCTAAATTCAAAAGGTAGTGTAATTTTTTAAAAAGTGGTTTGACTATACAAACGCAGCCTTGCATGGATAGTTGGAGGCAGAGTTGCCTTGACAATTAAAAAAGCAATTGAAGAATTGTAATAAAGAAAGTGAAAAAGGTGGCCAAATTAGCCTCATCCTCAACACATTTTGGCACGTTTAAATCCAAGGTAAAAATGGGCGTTGTTGAATGAGGTTCATTATTAATTTGGGAAATGATTACGTTCATCATTAGAAAAATATGTTTATCAACGTGTTTTGGGTATTATTTTTTGGAATTTTTATATGGATAGAATATCCAATAAAAGAATTACTCATAATATTTGTAAAAGTTAATTGAGGTGGTTAATAAAGTTAATGGTTTTTTTGAGAAAATATAAAATATTATTTTTTAAAAATGATAAATTTAAAAATAAATGTTAAAATTATTTAATATAATTAAAAAACAATATTCTTATAATTATTCTTTATTTTAATTTTCAATTTTTCTTGAGCCTTCTCTCCATTGTTGATGGAGATGTCCATCAATTTACAGATGGGATCCTACATATGCGGCCCAGCATTCAATGAACTGTTGGGTTTGCTTAATTCACTAAGCAAAACACAACAACAAAACCTAAGTATACACACATGACTTTTTTTTAAAAAAAAATCCAACAATAAAAATATTTCCTTAATATAATATGAAAATAAAATAAATACTTACAATACAAGCTATAAATAAACACCTGAGATAATATGATTGCATGATTGTTTTATCTGTGTTTTTTATAATTATCCGGTGAGTGAACGACTTAAATGACACGTGATATCTTAACATAGTGACATATGTAAAAATGCATCTGGTCATAGTTATTGTTGTTCATGGTTTGCCTTTTGCTTTCAATATTGAAGCCTTTTCTGGAGAATTAGTACTAAATGCTTTCTCTAAAATATCTGTGTAGTTTTCTTTTACGGCGAGATAAATGAAAGTTCCCTTGTCATGGGGTTCGTTCGTCCTTTGTTAGGGTGGTGCTCCCACCGGCCAGCCTCTAGTAGAGGGGGCACCACCAGATCATCCACAAATTAAAAATTCACAAATTAAAAATTCACTACCGTTAATCTTTCTGTTAAATTAAGCTAATGGAAAAGTTAAATGTCATTCTTGCCCATGCCACGTGTGTATTAAAGAGGGACCAGTAAATTAAGCAAAAAGATTAGAGGGACCGATAAATTAAGCGAAAGGACTACATAGAGGACCGATAAATTATTTACTTCTTAATCTGTTAGATTGATTTAACAGAAAGATTAACGATAGTGAATTTTTAATCAGTGGGGGACCGGTAAAAATAATATTAAAAATTCGGGGACCGAAAAATTATTCGTTGTATTACTCGAATACCGCATAATGTTTTACCCCAATTTTTAAGAAGGAAGAGCTGTCGTGATGTTAAAAGAATGGAGAGAAAAGAGTAAATAAATGAAAGACAGGTATACACAGTTACACACTAATCCATTCAACCTAAACTAAAAGCAAATACTAAACACATACAAAAGTCTTTGTCTTCTTAAATGTAGCGATACACAAATGAATACAACCCACTCTAGCCAGCCTCCCGACCGCAAGACTCAA
>CANYCX012319557.1:0-31201 GCA_948193385.1 Breynia disticha f. nivosa | reverse complement strand
GGACAACTCTTCTTCGATTGGCTTGGAGATAAACCTGGGAGGAAGAAAGTTTATGAAATCACTCTTGTGACAATTGTTTGAGATAAACCTTGGACAAATCTTTCGTTTGACTCTTCTAATACTAGTGTGGTCGGAAGTTTTGTTTCTTCTGATTTTGGCTTCATTTTGGTATTGGAGGAGATTATTCACTTGTGTAGAGATGTGATTTATATAGTGTGGTATTTTTTAAGACAAGTTTTATTTTGATGGTACTTAAGGAAAACGTTTGGATTGTATGGGAAAAAAAAAAGAAAAACTGTAACTTTAATGTGTTATATATGTCATTTTCCCCATTTTTTTAGCCATTATGTAAGTTTTTTTTTTCAGTTAAAATAAGCAAAAATAAAACTACCTACGATCATTTATTTTAAAATGAAGTAAATTAATATGCTTCAAAATACAACATGTATACTTATTTTGTTCTAAACAATTTTTCTTCATTTCAACACTAAAAAACTATTTCAAGCATATGAAAAATATAAATTTAAATGTCAAATAAAAATTACATTAATAAAAAAATGAACACTGACTAAAACAAGTTTTGCATTGCATTAAACCAAAAATAATAATTAAAAACAAATATATACTACACAAATAAAAACAAACATTATAATAATTCAAAACAAACATTAAATCAAATAAAAACAGTGATACAACAATATTATCGTACGTGTCAAGTTGGGCTAGTTCAATTGGCAAGTGGAGGATCCCAGGATTTCTCTCAGACCATCGCATTCGAGTTCGAGTCCTGCCCTCGCTTGTTAGTGGGAGTAAAATCCTCAGTGTCCTCTTGGTGGTTACACGTCCGGAAGGACATCTCTTCCCGCTCATGGGTCACGAACGGTTAAGAGCCTACCTGTGAATTGGTTTTCTTGCAGACCTTTCTAATCGCTCCGGCGTCAAGGTGGATTCCCTGTTAGGCATTCGCTCCCTGACCGGATTACTTGGTGGTTTGAGCTCCTTTTGTATCATTTTTGTTACAAAAAAAAATAAAATTATCGTACATGATTCACATGACATTTTACCGTGTATTCTAGGGTCGAGTTTTTCACTACCAATAATTCCAACTAGCGTGAACTGGAGATGATTCATAGAAATTTTTGGTTTAACACTGTCATTTGGTGGCGGAAATTATGCCATATTGTAAATTCAAGGACTTTATGAAGCTATTTTAAACTACAGACACTGAGTTGTATATTTTTCTAAACCATTATAACGACAATGTATTTTTTCCATTGAAAATTTGTGGTCGTTTAGGGCACTGGCACGTGTTCTCCCTCTATTGGTCAGTATTTTATTAAAGAATTATACAAAAATTAATAATTGTTGGATCGGCGCAATCATAGCCGAAAAGCTAATCTCTTCAAAACGCCATCAATTGTTTCCTTGATTGTTAATTATGATATTTTAAGAAGGATTATTATTAATAATTATAATTGTATTTATGAAATTAATCTTATAAACCAATCACTTTCACTGACATTTTTATTAATATTATGATTGTGATTAAAGGTTTGCATAATTGTCTTAATCATGGGTTATAAGCTAAGTAACAAATGTCTTTTACTTTTAATTGTTCTTTTCTGTTGGGTCACAAGGCTTTTGTGTGGTTTTGAAATTTCGATGGAGTTAATTTTTATAAAAATACCAAGTTTTATTTTTATAACAAATATTCGCTAGGACTTGATTCGATTTAATTCAAATAAGGTAGTTTTTTTAATGTTTAACTGAAATTGGGTAGGACACTGAATGACCCGAAACGAAAAATGAGAGAGATGGAGCAATGTTGGTACACCCATCTTATTTTTCATTCCGAACTCGCTTGCTATATAAAATGTATGAATACTATAATATACATAATGTAATATAAATATATTATACATTTTTAAATTTTTTGTTATAAAAAATGTAACCAAACACTTACATTTTATTATTTATTAATTATATTACAAATTACATATTTTAAACTATAATATTTATAAAAAAATGTATATTTTATGCATAAAAAAACACATCTATAAGGGGCGAGGGAAGGTGAGGTAGAGATGAGTTTTATACCTTTTCAACGAGACAAAAACAAAATATTAATTTTGTAATTCAATGAGTTACGAAACAGAAAAAAAAAGTCGTAATCTAACCCGATCCGACCCCAATCCATCCATTGTGATTGCGAGTTAACTTTCCATCCATTAAAATATAAAAAAATTTAATCGAAAATGTTGGAGATATAACATGTTTGAACCACATATTTATTTAGCCTTATTTAGTGCAATAATGGAGTTAGTTAGCAGTTATATTTGCATCCAAACTTATGGTCCTCCAAATTTATTAATTTGTCAGTTTTGGCCACCTAAACCTCTCAATACCCAATTCAAACCAATGAATACGTAAGCTTTAACAAAAAAAAAAGTGATGAACAATTGTTTAGGATATTAATTATTACTTATAAATAAGTATTTTTAATTTATTATATTTAAATATTATTTATTTATATATTTTAATATTTCTTTAGAATTATCATTTTTTATAAAAGAATTTATAAAAAAATATTATAATTTATATTGATAAAATTTCTGCAATTGTAATATACGATATCTCACCGTATTGCAGGATTAATTAGGCAGGAATTACAGTAAACATTGGACAAGTATATTATAATTTATATACTTCATTGGCTGTTTCTTCTTGTTGTGTTGAGAAATAGAAAGGGCATCTCTTTTGTGTCCATAAATTTCATAGAAAACATCTCCAGCTGTTATGTGCATGTAATTTACCAAATATTCTGTAATTTTATTGGTGACTTTATGGACTATGCTTGCTTATTTTTTTGGTCTGAGCACTCAGACTAATCCTCGTTCGAGCCGGTCAGGACCATAAGGGCGGCAAAGCTCTCCCAACCACGTTTTAACGCAGCTGCGTACGCAGGACTCGAACTTAGTTGCTTATTAGTATGATCAACAGTCTTGATGGTTGCTTAGTTGTCTGCTTTAGCTTAGCCTTTTTATTTTTACGATTCACTTAGTTAGGATAAGTGAAGATGAAAATTTCAAATTTTCGTAAAATAGTTAAATGTGTTTTGTTAGTTATATCTTTGATTTCATTTTTTTTCAGAAAGTTAAATACATGAGAAATATTTTCATAAAATGAGAAAAAAAGTTGCTTTTTAAAGTTTTAACATCTGCAGAAAATAGATTTTTTTTTTTGCAGGAAAAGGGACAATACTTTTGTCTACTTCATACCATCCGTAGGTTCTTCCATAAAAATAATACAACGTTGTCAAAGAAATGAAGAGAAAAACTCAATTATGCATACATAAGTGTTCAACAACAGTAGAGAACAGCAAAACCACTTCCATGATCAGCTTTGTGGAATTCAATGGGGACAAATGTACATATAATCAGCCACCAAATTAAAACGAGCAAGGGATTTTTCGTCGTGTCAAGCTCTTTATCGTGTATATTTTTTATTATCTCGCTCTTTTTTCTGTATTTTTCGATAGTTCCGCCTGCCTTGGCACGTCTATTTTCTCCTCCCTTAAAAAAGCCATGAAAATAGCACGATTGAAAGGAGGAAGAAGAAGAAGAAGGAGTAGGTTGGTTGAATTGCTTTCGGAAAATGTAGTTTGAATTGCTTTCAAAGGTGGTTGAGTAGTGATGAGTTAAGAGAAGAAGTTAATACAGTTTGTGACTTAAGGCTTCACCTAACAATTCCACCATTTCATTCTTTGTTCTCACATCTCTTATGAACAAGATATAACACCCTTTTGTTATTATCAAACAAGGAAAATCACTACATGCCTATAATATATTTTTTTTAATTTTGTGGATTGAAATAATTTTATAATTTAAACTATACTATATAATACTACGCCATATTATAATATATATATTAACAAATATTCTAACTTTTAAGGAGTAATATGTAAAGATTTGGATATCTTAGCCTTAGTTTGTTTGGTAGAAATTGATTTCCTACGGAAAATATTTTTTTATGTTTCAGAATCTAATTTTTTGGAATCATATTTTTTGGTGTTTTATACTCAAATATTTAAAAATATAAAGAAAAATATAATTTTATATTTTAAATAAGAAAAATATTTTCTTTCAAAATATGATAATAAAATTATTATTTTTCATTGATTTTAAAGTTATAATTTCGCTGAATTATTTTCCATTAGTAACAAACGTTGAAAAATCAAAAAAATATTTTTCCAAAAAACGAATCCCTCCAAACAAACGGAGCCTTAGAGAGCAAATAAACTCCACAAACAAGATAAAAACTAACCATTTTTACCTACTTCATTTACCAACAAAATTTTAGCTTCTTAAGAATCCCTTACAAATTTATTTATAATAATATATTTTCACGCGATAATTGACAATAAATTTATATTTAATTTAATCAAATATCAAAATACTTCACGATATTTAATTGAAATGAAGTATTGTAAAATGTATTTTTTTTAAGTGAAATGGGCCAAAAAGGCTATTTGTAGAAACTTGGAACCTTTAGGCCTAATGAGAGGCCTAGGTCCATGGTTCATTTGAAGAGGCCCAATGATCTTAATTATGGTGGATGCACCTTTTAGTTTGTTCATTTTTTAAAATTAAATACACATCGTTAATTTTTCTTATGTCATGTACATATTGAAGTTTTATTTGTGAAAATGTTCATTTTTAATATTTTTTAATAATTCATCCATTTTGTTTATAAAAAATATTTTTAGTATTTAAACTTTTAAACTCATCTAAAAGAGTTTGAAATCAACTCATTCACTTAATTCTTTCTCTCGCAGAGATTTTTTTTTCTCATGCTCTCACATCTACGCTAACTTTCATCAGTTCTTCTCAAATCTTTAACTTTTTTGTTAGAGAAGGAATTAAGTGACTGAAAAAGTGAAATATTTGAGAAAAGATGATGGAGGTCGACGAGGATGCGAGAGAGTGAGAGAAAAAAGAATATATGTGAGAAAAGTAATTAAGTGAATAAGTCGGTTTCAAACTCTTTTAGACAGGTTTAAAAAATATAAATATCAAGAATGCTTTTTATAAATGAAAGTGGGCAAATTACAAAAAAAAAAAGAGTAAAAATAAAAATTTTCACGAATAAAACTTCAATATATTCATTGACATATAAAAAATTAACTATATGTATTTTTAAATTTTTTGAAAACAGACAAACTAAAAAATATATCCCATATAATTAACACAATCATTTTGATTCAAAAACCCATGTTCTCATATTTGAATCAAATTAAGTAATTAACTACTGATTTCAGTCAGTTATATAAGTATAAATCTGCATACGAATCGTTAGTTGAGTTGACCATATAGTCTCTTATGAGATTCGGCAGGGTGTATTCCTAAGATTCGTCCAACAGAATTGCTCTCGTGAGATAAAAATTATAATTCTCATTCCGATCTCAAATTAATACTTACCAAATATGAAAAATATCGGGTGATTAAGACAAAAATATAAGTACAAATCTCAATCGTCCTAGATTTGAAGCACTGGATTGATTACAATTTCAAATCGATCGAAATTGACAATTAGGGCAATAATTTCTTGTTAGGTAAAGAATTTTATTAAATATGATTTAGGAGATTGCTTCATGCATTTCATAATTAAAAAATTGATCTGTCTAAGTACAGAGAACTTAATATTATAATGAAAATTCTAAAACAACCCAGCGCGTAAATCAATTGGCGTGGGGTTGTTCTAGCTTAACCAGAGATCTCGAGTTCGAGTCCTGGGTACGCAGCTGTGTTAAAACTTGGTTGGAAGAGTTTTGCCGCCCTTATGGTCCTGCCCGACTCGAACGAGAATTAGTCTGGTTCTCAAACGAGAATTAGTCTGAATAACCAGAATACCTCGTGGTTCAGACCAACGAAAATTCTAAAATATCTGACTTAAATTATATAAAAAATGTTAAGTATTCTATCTCGTGTTAGACGTTTTCATTCGTACCATATTATTTGAGTTATGAATGTAAATGATGGGTTGTTAAGCAATTTAAAAATAATTATATGGCAATTAGATTCTTTCTTGTACGCTAATGTTGAATGAAAAATTTCATTGTAAGTATGCATGTTCAATCTAGTTAATTTAACAGATGTGTAATAGTATGTTTTTGTGAGTTCACTCTAGTTGATTCAACAAGCGCGTGGATATGAGAATTTTCATTTTAAAAAAAGTTGAATGAAAAAAAAAACTTATAAATATATTTTAATCGAACATTAAAAGCTGTCACGGAGATAATTGATGGTCGATTATCTTTTTTATCGTATTTTTCAGTAATTTTGTAATCGTATTTTTATTTTATAGTACTGCGGTCGTTGTCGTTTCTCGTTCAACGTTATTTTTAACTTATTTATTTTTATTATTTTTATAAAATTTTCTAAAAACAAAAGTGAAAACCTAAAATTTGAAAGGGAAGAGAGAAGTCTTTTGAAGCAACAATATTAAAATAAGACCTTTTCTTCTAAATCTACACCTGAAAATCTCATCACATCTAAACATATTAAAAAATTACCTTGTAGCTATTAATGGTCCATCATTTTTTTTTTCAAAATTTTAGACAAGAGGCTAGACTAGTTCACGAGGTAAGAGCAGAAAATTTCCTTTGGCGCTGGGCGAACTAACAGGTCTAAGCCTGTATGCCTCCCTTAGCGCCGCTACGAATGATTCATCAATTATAAATATAGTTTTTATTGCAAAGGGAACGGTTTATAATTTTTTATTTTGAAAGATTTCATATAAATCCTGCTTTACTTCTGATTAGCTAATGAAATGGAACTTTGACTTCAATAATCTGTTGCCAAATTCCATATATTAAATTACCAGAAAAAATTGCCATTTTTTACTTGGTAAAACCACGTGGTTTTGATTATCATTTTCAGACTTATGTAAGAGAACATAAATAATACAAAGAGACCAACTTGAATTTCATAATTGACATTGCATGCACCCGCTCACAAATAATTATAGATTATTAAAATTATTTAAATATATTTTCTCAAATTATACGTAAATTTTTATGTTTAAACAATTATTGATAAGTGTAATAATATATTTTTCTTTAATAAATATTTATTATTGTCTTCAAATTCTTTATTAATTATGGTTAACTATGGTTAATAGACCAACAACTTCTAAATGTATTTAAATAGTTTACATGAATATTTAAAGATATAATTAGTAAATCACTTAAAAATAACTAATTATAAAAAATTTAATCATTAATTTCTTAATTTCGGTGATTGACCAAAATTGTTTATCAATTAAGAACCGAGGAACAACAGAATATCTACTAAGAATTGCTCAAGGAAAATCTGCTTGAATTGCTAATTAATGCAATAAATGAATAATTGTGAGCATCATGCATTAAAATGTTTGGTCACAATTAATTCAGCTTGATTCTAATTATTTTACAACATCTGCACAAAGCTGTCAAACCTGATCATATCTTTCACTATCTATTCTACCTGCCACCTCAATCTTCTTCAGCAGTAGTTGCTATAATATATAGACTAAATGAATCTGTAAAACTGGGCTGCAGAAGAAAATTTGGGTCATCAATGGCGTTATATTTGTATTGTCTCCAGTAATCTCTCGGTTTTGATCTTGGATTTTCCAAGTATATATACTCGCTTTAACATGGTATGTTAGGTGCTGAAAGAATTGATTTATCTGGTTCTTATGTTATGATTTCAAGCTCAGACCAAGGTGAAGATCCAAAGGTTTAAAGCTCTGTCTAGAATCTGGTAAGGGAGAAGGTTTCAAGATCGCAGGCTTGCTCTCCCTGGAGCGGTCACCATGTGTTAACGTGAACCTGCTTCGATCTTGGAAAGGCACTTGTGCAGATACTGCATACCTCTTTGATGGTTGAGACTGATGACTAGGATTGCAGTCCTGATCGTATGGATTGAAACTTATCTGAGACTCGTCGTAAAGGGTGAACTCGGGAGTGTAACAGGACGGGTCATAGAACCATTGAGTTGAGCCGTTGAAGTTGTAACTGAGGTTGTTTTGGTATGGTTGAAGGTAACAACTGATGCTAGCCCTCCTGGCTTGAAGCTGATGTCTCTTCTTCTTCAATCTTTCTTTCTTGTGAGCATTCTGGTGACCCCCTAATGCCTGAGAGTTTGTAAACCCTTTGAAGCAGTACTGACACTCGAACTTCTTGTCATCAAGATCGCCTGTTGAATGCTTTTCCTTCACAGGTTTCTGGGTTTCAGATGAAACCGTATTTGATGAATTCACGCTTTCATCTCCTTCCAAAGACCCTTTAATGCAACTCTCATCGTTCTTGCAAGGATTCAGCTCGAAACCGAACAGTTTGATCTTTTTATCAGCACAAGATTCAGCAGAATAGGCATGTTCTTCATCTAATACAAAAGAAAGTGTGTTAGAGGCCTCTTTCTCCATATCTGGGAATAAGAGAAGGATATGGTTAGTTACAATAATGCAAGGATTAGTTCCTAAGCTTGTCTTCCTTTTATAGTAACTCTTGAGGTTTCCAACGATGCATTGCATCTCAAATAGAAACATATTTTATAACAAAAACAGCACAAACATGTACACTAAGAGTCAATAAAAAAATACAGAAAAGAAAAGTCAGATCAGAGAAGCCGTCTCATGCAATATTAGTTTAGAATAAAACTTTTAATTTAGTATTAGATACACCTCAAACTTTCTTCATCAAAGAGGATTCAATGTGCTTTAAAAATGAGAAATTCCATGGACTGTAACCAAATATTAAACATATCAAAACAAGCACATTCTTCCACCACTTGCATATTTAATATATATATTCCATGCTTAAGGAAGAGATAAAGATTATTATTATCGACTGTAATAACAAAAGTCAAAGAAAAAACAGGACGTAATCACCTGGAAGGAAGGGACTCAAACTTTATTACAAATATTTTGTACTCCCTCTGTATTCGAATAATTGTTTTGTTAGTAAAGTTAATTTGTTTTAAAATATTATTTTACAAAATTAAGAATTTTGAATTTAATTTTTCTATATTAGTTTTAAAATTTAATTCGGTTCACATTATAATAAATGATGTTGATTCTAATTTACACTTAAGTTCTAATATAATTATCGTTGTTTTAGTGAATTTATCTACATTCTAATTATTATATTAAATAAAGTGAAAATAACAAAAATGATAGTTATTTGGAGACGAAGTGAGTAGTTACTAAATTCATATCCATACAGTGATGCATCCAAAAAAATTTTAAAGGGAGGAAACAAAAATTGTCGAACTAAAAAAAATAAAAAAAGTAAGAGAAAATGGTATTATAAAAAATATACGATAATAAAGACAAAATTATAAGAATATACATGATAAGAGAAAATGAAATCCTTCCCACCCTTTTGTTTCAGTCTCTTTATCCATAATCATATCGTTAAACCAACCAATAAGTCAGTGGATTCCTTTATATTGTCCTCTACCTCAGATTGTATTAAAAAGGATAGAAAGTTATGGAAATAATAGTAGCTTTTAAGTGCCCAGCAGGCCAGCACCATCCATTATAGGCCTAAAAAAGATAGTACACTGTTGGGTGCTGTAGAAATATGATTATTCAGCATATGACGAAGCTTCTTTGTAATTAAGCTCCACTAATTTCATGATTAAAATAGTAGTTTAATCATGAGTCTATCTTGACCATGTTATGGGAATGCAATTATGATAGAGAAGGGAGAGTAGTTGCTAAACAAAGGAATATAATAAGTGGGTAATGATGTAAGCATATATACTAATCAAGGTCTTCAATAAGATCTGAGCATATCTTCTTAGAGCAGGCAAACCATATTTTTAAATACCACAAAGAATATGTTTTCAGGTGAATCAAGTCATGAGTTAATATTATTGTATACATTGGCAAAGTATTCGTTGGACAGTTGTTATATCTGGACCCAACTTTTGTTAACTTTGGAGACATAAATATGAACTATATTAGATTATGTAGTTATTCCATTGTCTCTACCTATATCTTCTATTGGTGGATTTCTTTCGCCAATGAATCTCTCATGCTCATCAATTCCCACTTCTTTCCCAGTCTATTCAAATTGCTTTCTAACTTTTAAGAGAAGAATTCCAACTAGGCATGTTGTCATCAAGCATTTGATTTAACAACCCTAACATGTGGAATGAAATGAGGCCACAATGAGAAAGATTGGTTCATGGTGGCTAGGTGGGTAGGTTTGGTTGATTGACTGTTTTCAGCTCATTTCATTTCATTTCTATGCGTGGTTTGATAAAAGGATCTAGTTCTGTCCCTACAATCAGCCACCCCATAATTCTATTCCTAATCCTATCTAATCTTTCTCATCAGTTCTTCTGGATAAATCCAAAATAATATCAAGTATGTAAAGAAACAAAAAAGAATGCCAAGATTGACCGAGACAACATAATATAAAATGATTAAGCACATGATTAAAAAATTAACTGCAGTTTATAGCAAAATGCAAGGTTGTTAAGAATGGATAATGGAATATAGTATTTACTTTATGGGGTATAAGAAGCAGAACTTGCTGCGTCTGGTAGAAGAAAAGCTTTCAGGCATTTATTGCTGCCATGCATCTCTTGTTGTTCTTATTCTAACCATGTCTACCAAATTGTACTTCAGTTTAGAGCCTCCAGATTTGCAAGACTGACTTCGCAAATTCACTTGACCTGAACATGTTAAAAAAAAAGATCTTTGCAAATAAACAAATCATTTATTCAATCAGTGACAACATTCTGGTAGCAGGGGCGGTTTATACTTTGTTTGGTTAATGCAAACAACTTATATTTGATCATTCTGCAATATCGTTTTGTGATCACTTAGAAAAAAATGCAAGTAAAATATAATTATAAGAATGAATTACAATAATAATAATAATAAAAAATAACCCCAAGAAAGAATCGGTCAGTTTAAAAATAATTCCTCAAATATGACTTCCAGATCACCCTCATCATTAAACAAGGGGAAAAAAAAAACCCATATTCCTGAAGTAGAGCACCAATCCAACATGACAAAGGACAGTAGTACAAGCTTGACTAAATGAATTTAAGTAACTCATTACTTGGAAAAAATTGTAAAAGGACAAAACGGAAGCAATTTCCTGTCTAGACAATGATATTGCTAAATATTTCTAAGTGTGGAATCATCTTTTTGGACAAAAAGTGATAACAATGACATGGCAATTTGTGATTGAATGCACCAATGTCAATAAATTTGAATAAGCATAGATATTGCAGAAGATGAACCCAGCAGGAAACCAAACAACTTCCCACTTTGGATAGTGATTATGCTGACATCTGTTTATTGATATTTTATTATAAATGCGAAGGTTCCAGGAGCACAGAATATATAATCAAACAATGCAATTCTAGATCAAGAGCCAGTAGATATACATTAAAAACAGATAAAACGCAATAATAATGGTGTAGTATAAAAATCAGTTGACCCAGTTAGCCAATTATCAACACCTGTATCTCCATATTGGCTCATTTTTTCTTCCTTTTCTCATAATATTCGTTAACTTGAATTCAAAAAGCTTAATTGGCATCCCACAAATCCATGGTAGAAGCAAATCTACAAAAGTAGTAGTCATATCTTGAGTGCATGATTAGGGTATAGCAAAATGCAGCTTAAAATTTTTGATAATTGAGCTTTTTGGCTATTGTTGACTTTAGTTTAAACATTTTTTTTTTGAAACTGACTTTAGTTTAAACATAAAATACTCCAAAACATAGATTCCAAGAACAAAAAAACAAGGAGCACAAAACCACAGATGCTAAAGTAAAAATTTCCAGTATAATTGTTATTACATTCAGTCATTCAATAACTAGCAACCAAATCCAATAATTTTTATTACCACTTACTTCTTGTGGTCTGTTATTTTAGAAGGAAGAGGAACCCAATACAAAAGTCAAAACAAATAAATAAAAGTGCATTACATGAATGGCGTCATGCAACTTTAAAAGGAAGCAGAACATGAAGAATGTTTGAAAATCTCAAAAAGATAGTAGCTTGGAAGATTGGAGAGAGAGAAAGACGGAGATTACACTGGATTTAGTAGGCAGATGTCGGCGAATATCAGTTACTACTACTAAAGGCCGCCGTTTTCTGCAAAAACAAAGGAAAAAGGAAAATAATAGTTAAGACATATTTACACATGAGGTTGACAATCAGACACTTCGAACCACTTATGTATGAAACCAAATTGACGGTTATGACTGAATCCAGTGTAAATAGGCTTTGCAGCTACGCAAAAAGCAGAAATAGCCGAACGCTAGGAGTTTCAGTTTCTACAACAGACAAGTTCAATTGTACTGATTAGAAAAAGACATTTTTTTGCTTCATTTACCTGAATTTTATGTTAGAAGAATACCAGTTTTGATGATCCCTGGATGTTTTGATAGGCAGAGGCAACATTCTCGAGGGGAAAACGACGGCTTCAGAATTAATTATTCCAATAGGAATACCAGATTGTGGTAGGATGGCACAAATTTCCCTACTGCCAAAAGAACTTTTCTGCCTGCAAGAGTCCTACTGAAATTAAAATTAGTATCTTATCTAACAGATTAGTGTGCCAAATACCCGAACACTTACTGGAACTTAGACAGTACTACATTCGGGGATTTAGCTCCTTGAAAACACATCAAAATAAGAAACAATAGCACATGGATAGCAACGACCGACTTCAATACAAAAAATACAAAGGCAGAAAGAGAAAAGAAATGTACATCTGAAATGTTTTTAATAAGTATTTAAGTAATTATGTTATTCTCTACGTAAAAAATTGACAACAGATTCTAGGGTTACGTCTAAACTAATCTCAAAATACTCCACAAGGCTCTTGTACATGAATGAGTTCCCCTCCATCGGAAGATACAACCAAAATAGTTCTGGAAGATAATTGCTCAAGAAATTATCATGCTACATTTGCCTTTTGGAAGGCAAGAGAGCTTGAAGAATCTTTTTCCTTGGCCCCTGCATTAAAACAAAACAATTTGGTTTGTAAATGTTCCATGCACTTGAACTTGAAATAATCGAAATTCATAAAGCAAACTCCATTATTTTTGTTTCAAGTAACGGAAGAAAATGTCTTATACTAGAGAATGAGAAGTAACCCTGTTCAATGAAGGCCAAAATCTTCCAGATTTTTGCATGCGCAAACAAGTTACTCATTCTAGCCTATACTACTAGAGAAAGCAACAAATTGTGCAGCCAACGAAAGATGAAAGAAGAATTACCATAGGTATTCCCAGCTCTTTAAGATCGTTTTCTCCCATCTGCTTCAATGCAGGCATATCCACCTATTCAACAGAACAAGTAATGAGTGTGTAAGAATAGTAGAGGCATACAACCATCACCGTTAACCAGACTGGTTCTAGCAGCCTGGCAACCTCCTACAACCTTGATCCTAATAACATTAACAAATCATATCAAAGTGCGGAGTGGAAGGTTTACAATGACAGGTGCTCAAAACAACCCTCTTTATAAAAATAAGCAACCGCTGAGCACACAATACAATCGTATCCTGATTTAGTCCTACTCTTTCTTTTCTTTAACTGCCTCATATCATGGAAACTTTTAAAGGCAACTTACAGATAAATCTTAGTACATTTAAAAGAAATGGCATTCCAAAATTAACGAGTCCATAATTTGGAAGTTTTAGTACAGCAACGAATTTGTAACATACTTCCTCTGCCTTGAAAAGGATTACATATTTCCCTAGTCCCAGAGAATGTAACAGTCCTTCAACTGTTTGAGGTTCTTCAACCTACGCAAAAGATTGGAAAAACAGAGCTCAGAGACTTTTATCAAACAGACAAACATGTTCATTGACATGATCATTACAAGCACCAGAGCATTTGAATTTCTATAAACAGATTCATAATCTACACGCCCTTAAAATATATTACAAACCCTTTTCTATTTCCATAAAATTAACTTCACAAAACAACTAGCACAGAACTCACTTCATCAAATAATATAAAAAAAATTTAACACATTATGGTCAGAAGTCAGAACAATCAAAAGTAGTAATTTCGGGACTAAAAGCAAAAGAAAGGGGCAAGAACAGCATACCGTGTATGCACTCTTTTGTACAATGCCATTAGAGGGAGAATATTGGCCAATAAATGAGACTGCAGGCTTTGCTGATGCCGAAGGCAAAGTAGACTTTGTCATTAAAGCTGTTGCACTACTGACAGACCTTGAAGTGTCAACAGCATCTCTGCTCATATATGAAACTGGTCTCATGTCATCAAAGGCCCTATTCACTGGTCTACGGGGCATTTCTTCCACATTACTGGGCGGGGAAAAGACCCCAGAAGTGCCCAAAGATCTACTCGGGGATCTTCGCCTTATATGATCCAAAGTCCACGGAGAATAAGAATGTCTGGAAGAATTCATGCAGTATAAATCATCTGAACTTTTTATTGGAGGGACTGGACCCAATATACTACTGTTTCTTGCCTGAGGAATGCCCTGTCGTGCATGAAAATTACTCAACACCTTGTTGGGAGGATGTGCTGTTCTAGATAGCTTTTCTCGAAGATCCATGGTTTTCTCCTCGCCATCACTCTGAGCTCTTCTTGATGCAGTTTTTCTCATGAGTTTCAATCGAAGATCATCCTTACCAAGGCGAACATCTTAAGTTATTCAAACACACGGAATCAGTACCTTCATAATGGCACCAAAGATCATAGATAAAAACCAACAGTTATTCAAGCTTATTACCTTCAACACCATTGGAATTTGAACCTGTCAAACTACTGTCTCCTCTCTGCCTGGGAAAAATCAAAACAAAATTCATGAAAATTTCATTTAACTGAGAAAACTATACTGAATAACTTTGCAAGGACTGGTTCACAGAAAAGAAAAAGAAATCAATAATTCACCTATACATTATTATTAGAAACAAGTAAGCATAACTCAGCCAAATGTAAATCAGAACAATTAGCTTTGCTTACACACTTTTGATAGTCCTTTAACTGATTCCAGATTGTATTGGCAAACACAACATCATAAATAAGTATCAGCAATTTAGAAGAACTGAATCAGATTTGTGTACAATTCGTAACAACAAGCATAAAAAAAACAACAAAAAGAGAATGAAAAAATGCATATACATGAAAATTAAAAGAGCAAACGAAGTAAGAATAACAATTCTCTAGCACATTATCACTAAAACAAAAAGAGAATGGTACTAATTCGACAAAACATTAATACAACAAAAGGCAAACAAAAAGAGAATGATGGTTTGCAAATACAAGCAGACGAAAGGAAAACGGAAAATCACATATACATTATTACTTAAAACAATCTATCACAACACACTCAAGGGTAAAGCAAAACAAGAGTCATTTCCAGCCAAGTTGAAGCTGAGAAAGAGCATTCAGCCAGTAAACATCATAAAAGAATCTTAATATATTCAAACCAACCAAATTAAATCCGTATTAGTACAATTCTAAAATCTCCAATCCTAAGCAGATACAAAATACAACACTAATTTCTCAAACTAATCTCATAATCACTAACAACATAACGCAAATATACACACCGTTTAATGTTTCCGCGAGACGTGGAACTATCGAAATTACTTCCTAATCTATCTCTGATAGACCGCTTACTGCCACCGCCACGAAATGACGCAGTATAACCATCAACCTGTACCGTTTCAGCTCTCTCCACAACCTGAACAAATATATATCCAAAAATCACGATCAAGCCCAAACTAAGCTAATTAAAGTACAAATTAATCAAATAAACACGAATTAAAGCTGTACGAATAAAAAAGTACCTGACCGGTTTGACCGAGAGTAATAGTGAAACGAGCTTTTGAGGTTTCGGTCATTTTGAAACCCTAGGAGAACATAAACTGATGACGTGGGTGTTATGGAGTATGTTAGGAATTTGTAACTGTTTGGAGGGATAGGGAAAACGACGTCGGAGTTGAGAGAGAGACGACGACGAGGAGACAGAAATGTAGATCAGCGCTAGTCAGATTTGGGATGTCAGAATAAACGACAACGTTGCACACGGTTTCTTTCCTTTTTTTTTCTTTTAATTTCCAAAAGTTTGTAATACCCTTCCATAATATTTTTATAAGTAATATTTCTATACTAATTATTTTAATATAAAAATAATTTTTATTATTTAAAATTTATTTTTAATTTTAAAAAATTAATGATATTTTTTAATACATATTTATTTATTTAAATTTTTATTATTCAATTAAAATAACTTGTTAAACAAAAATAACATTTCACATGATAAATACTACTTATAACCAACTTAAATATTAATTTTTTATTGTCATAACTTATCCAAAATCGTAAATTAAACTAGAACAGAGAGAGTAATAAATTACAATTTCCCACTTTATTAATTATAAATTGTCAAAGTTTGTTGTCAACTCTTACAAATGTTCGAGTTGTATCTTCATAAAACGATCTACAAATACTTAGGCACATTTTCTTGTACATGCAATTGAGTTTAAACTAGATCACAATATACAAATTTAAATGTCCCAAGTTGTATTTTAGTCAATTTAACTAATTATTTAATAAAATGACTATATGATATGTAATAAAAATCATATATTTTCCTTATGGAAAGAAAGCTTAGATCTATATATTTAATGAAAATTACATGAAATATCCTACGGTGAAATTTAAAAATACATTACATTTTTTTCTAATTTGTGTAATTAGATAAATTATGACTGCCTTACTTTTTATTTTTTATTTTTTGCTAAACTTTGATTAACATGATACATAGCATTAGTTCAGACCACTTTAGTATCTCTTCTTCATTTTTGGCTCAGTTTTTTTAGTCTGAACCACGAAGTATTTTAAGCACTCTAGACTAATTCTTGTTCGAGCCGAGTAGGACCACAAGGGTGGCAAAACTCTTCCAACGAAGTTTTAACGCAGTTGCATACCCAGGGCTCGAACTCGAGATCTCTGGTTAAACTAGAACAACCCCACGTCAGTTGATCTATGCACATAATGGTATTTTTGGCTCAGTTTCGACTTTGCAAAAATACTCTCAATTAATTTTAATTTGCGAAAAGATAAAAAAAAATTTCCATTAGGAAATGAAAGGAATTTTTTTAAAAATATTTTTTAGTATTTCATCTTATATACTAACAGAATATGCTATTCCGAGTGAAATACTATTTTCTGCTTTTATATAAGATGAAATACATTTTTTTACTATTAACTGATAAATATTTCAATACTTGTTATATATGTTAGATAACTTTTTTTTCTATATTTTCGACAAATGCCCTCACATATGTTGTAAAATTATTTGCGGAAACCGGAATGTTATATTCTATTTTAAAAATATAATTTTTATTTTCTTTTCGTCTTGTTCTGTCCCGTTCACTTTTCGTGTAATATAGTAATTAAGAATTCATAATTTCACAAAATAATTAACACACACACATAATTAGACCGGGTCCAGCTATAATAGATAACCTCTTAACTTTTTTTTTTTTGAAATCAAGATAACCTCTTAACTTAGACCCTAAAATTAAGACACGCCTTAGATGTTCATCCGAAGTGGTTAATGGATATTTCTTGAGTGACAATATGTTTAAAATTTATAACTTTTATTTTTTATTTTTATATAATTACTATTTTTTGTAATTTTTACTATTGTTCGTAAATAATTTTATGTTATATAAAGTAAACATGTTGTCACATGATAAAAAAAACTCTTATTATCGCCTAAAAATTAACCGTAATTGATATTTGCTAAACATAAATATGAGTAACATCCTATTTCACTGTTATGTAAATGGTGGATAGCAATCCATTGTTCACAGGTATATTTCTTGAAATCTAAATAAGTGTTAAATGTAAATGGGAACATTTATTACTTGGCAAGTTAGGTTTTTTTGAAATGCAAATACTTCATTCACTACGAAATAGACAAATCCATAGCTAGAGCAGTTGCAATACACTCGGAAGAGGATAATCTCCACACACGAAGATCTGATAATAAACTAGCCACCCTCTTGGGAAGCTAGGTTTAAATAAGTGTTAAATGTAAATGGGAATTGGAAAACCAAGTTTAGCAGTAGACATGAAGAAAAAAAGGTCGAGCGGGCAACCGCTCTTTTATAATTTGCTCTTTTAAGAGTGAATTATCTTCAAATTTAACATAAATATTCGAATCACTTCTCGTGTAATAATTTGAGCAACACCTCACTATAATAAATTGCTCATAACTCATTTGTTGTTTATGTCAATCGTTCGAAACTGTTATTTATGTTTTAATTTAGTCAAATGTTAATCAAAGGAACATGGACTCATGTAACTAAATTTAAAATCATCAACCATCAAACGCGTAGATCAACTGGCGTGGGGTTGTTCTAGCTTAACTAGAGATCCCGAGTTCGAGTCCTGCGTACGCAACTACGTTAAAACTTGGTTGGGAGAGTTTTGCCGCCCTTGTGGTCCTGCCCAGCTCGAACGAGAATTAGTCTGGACTGTCCAGAATACCTTGTGGTTCAGACAAAAAAAATTAAAATGATCAATTACATGTGTTGGGTATTGTGTGCACATGTGTTGGGTGAAATATGTTGTTGACTTATATTTTCAGACCAGTCTGTCCAGTTAAGCCACAGTTGGAACAAAATTTTTCCCCAAATTAAGACACTTAAATCAAGTAATCGGAAGCTTCTGTTTCGTGATTAACAGCTCATGATGTGTTCAAGGATCTAATTAGCAATCTTTCAAGTCAACTGCTAAGCTAGTTTATCTCATTAAAGAAAAGTCAACTAAAGTAAACACTACAAGAAAAAAGCCAATTTTCAGCAGAATTTTTTCGTACAAAAATTTGAAAATTCTGGGGTCTTTTTTTTCCTGGATGATATTTGTGATATAGAAAATTTTCGACAAACTGGTCGAAAGTTTCGCCGAAATAATAAAAAAATAAAATTTTATATATTTTCATTTTTAAAAAATTCCAACTACGGTAAAAATTGCAGCAAGATTCGTCGGGAAAAAAATTCTAATGAAACTCTTTGCAAATTTCTGACTAACTCAGCGTGAAAAAATCAAATTTCATATATTTCTCGCAAAAAAATCTGACCAACATTTTCAAAAATTTACAACCGATTTTTTCCAAAATATTTTGTATATAAACATAAATATCTCCTCCAATTAATTGAAAGTATTTTTCTCTCTCTACTCTTATCTCACTCTAATTTTTCTTCTTCGTTCATTTTTAATTTATCTATCTTTTGTTTATTTATTTCTCTTTCAGACATTTTAATTATTTAACTTTTATTTTTATTATTTATCATTTTTATATTTTAAGTTTTGTCATAATAAGAAGAAGAAGAAGAAATTATATATATATATATTAATAATTATTATTAAAAAATAAATAAAAATGAATTATTTTTGTTGGCGAATTTTTTCCCGTGATTGAATTTCTTCGACGATTTTCGTTCTCTTGTAATTCCGTTAGAAATTTTCCTATGCCAGAAAAAAAATTCCCTACAAAATTTAGTTTCGTCAAAATTTTCCTACCGATTTCGTCGGAAATTCATTTTTCGACTGGTGTATATTTGAAGAATCCGACAAAATTCGACCAAAATTTATTTTTTCTTTTCAAGAAAATTTGGTTGTTTTAACTAGTTCGGCAATTGAAACAAAAGAAAATTTCACATGCAAATGCAGCTCATTGAGGTATACTATATACAGAAAGAGGGTTTGAAAAGATAATGATTCATCCAAAAGGCGAACAGGAAATCTTCAAAAGGCTAATTACTAGCCGTTAGCTAAACTCCAGGCTTAATGTTGTTAAGAAAATTCATGGTATAAGTGTCCTGTTTGTTAAGCACATAGTTTTATATATTAAGCATCGTATCAGAAAAAAAAAAAAACTTGCCTTAAACCAAGATATACCAGATCTCTTGAAAGAAGAACAAAGCTTTAAACATGAGAAAACGAATAATATATAGGATTCTGTTACATGATTGTATTAAACAGACCTATAAATAGGGTTTTTTTTTTCATGTTAATTACATAGACATACTGAGTCAACTCTAGTAAGGCGTAGAGAAACTGGCGAACAGCACTTGGATCGTAAGAAACGTCGAGTGCAAGTAATTTGCAGCTCTGTTTCTTTTGAATTAGGGCAAGAAACGAAGTTTTGGGGTTGATAAGATCAGATAAAAGTATAATCGAGATTGGAAAAAAAAAATATTTAACAGGAAACCCTAATTCGTGATTCATGCTATGAGAGAGATGAATGCTTAAAGGTATTGTAGTCAAACAGTAACAACAACTCATGTTTTCTCAGTAAGGAACGGACATTTATTCTTAGTTTCTTACACATACATGTGGAAATACAGATCTCCCATGCTTTCAGAAACTTGCATCATGTAATAAAATCACACACTGTGTAACAATTTGAATTTAGAGAGAGAGAGAGAGAGAGCTAAAATTATGCCTTGTATTTAACACAAACTGTATAACATACACACTTAGAAATTAAATCAAACCAAGCAATACTTACGCTATCTGTCTTCAAATCCATATAAATTATTTTTATATATCATGTAACAACCATCGGACCTGGAAGCTTCCATTCCCCTGAAGAGAGAAGAGAGAGAAGAAACACAGCCATGAGATCAAATTCATTCCAAGAAGAAGAAACCCTTAATCATGCCACGTCGAGGAAAACTAACAGGAGTAGAACAGCAAAACAACAATAGGGTTTTTTCTTCTTGAGCGAACTCATCTTTGAAGAATTAACAAACCCTCTTCTTTCTCTTTCTTGATCCAGAAGTGAAGAAGAAGAAGAAAGTGAAGGGTAGTTCTGGTGCTGTTGGTGGATGGTAAAAGAGGAAGATTGAGGAAGAGATGGAGAAGTGATGATGATGAAAGTGAGGGAATAATGATGAGAGGAGCAGGTTAGAAGACATGATGATTGTTGTGGGTTGCAGAGAGTGATAAAATCCAAAGATTTGCGTGCTATAGATTTAGATGGCTAGCTTTGGTTTGATCTTGTTTTCACATGGAGATAATTATAATGAACCCCACTTTCTCAATATTCTTCATCTCTACATTACATATATCACATATGTATCAAACTCTACTGTCAACTACTGTATCTCTAACAGACAGATTACTGTGGATCAATGAAGTTTTAGTTTCTTTAGGAATTTGAGAAAGAAAATGGTTTTAATTTCTCTTCTAGAAATGCATATAAAATTAGTTGATCTTTTTGTGTACTTGCTGTAAAAGAAAGCCCTAGATCAAAAATAATTCTTTTTTCTCACTTTTTTCAATTTTTCTTTAGAAGAAGTTTATTTGAAAAATTTTTGAGTGAGAATATGATTATATAAGAATATGTGATAACATTATGAATTAGTTAGTTAAATGTCTATTTTTATAACAGTATATAAAATTTCATTTTATTTTACGTAATTAAATTTTATTCTCACTAAGAAATTATCGTCTTATTCGTCTTATTCCCATTAATTCACTGGCAATCATTTCCTTATAATTGTTTTTTTTGCAATTCTAAAGTTTCATTTTACGTACAATATATTATCAGAGAACGAAAATGTGTTTGAAAAGCTAAATTTTAGCACTCCCAAATTAGTCAAATTAAGTGGCCTAAAATCAAATTCCGCCACTCTCAGTTACAAATTAAACATAAAGAAATAAAATTTGTGTAAGTTTCATATAATCTCATCCATCAATTTAATATTTTTAG
This sequence comes from Breynia disticha f. nivosa, assembly GCA_948193385.1. NCBI lineage: Eukaryota > Viridiplantae > Streptophyta > Magnoliopsida > Malpighiales > Phyllanthaceae > Breynia > Breynia disticha. Next base: position 9,406 of record CANYCX012319557.1, on the reverse strand, counting down.
GCAGAATGGTTATAATATTCCTTGATTTTGATTATAAAAGAAAAACATTATTATTGAAGATAAATATGTTTCAATTTTTTTTATTTATCGCATACAATATTTGATCATATAAAGCTAGTTATCTACAGGTTGCTTTCATTTCTCAAAAAATAATACGTTTATAGTTTCATAATTACAAAAAGAAAATCAAAATTCACCACAAAGCAATCCTATAACTTCACCAGAGAAAAAATTTTCATCTCATATGTTCCCCTTCATCATTGTATTGATGAAGATGATGATGACATGACATGTGTAATGACAAAGAAAATAAAGATGAATTGATGATAACAATTAGGAAAATGAAGCAATCATGGCTATAATTATGATGCTGAAAACTTCACAAATAGCTTCAAATAGCTTCAAATAAACAGTGCTCTTCATGTCAAATACAAGACATCTTCATCATTAGAAATTGTCTTGAAACTCGAATTTGAGTCCTGGGTACGTAGTTGCGTTAAAATTCGATTGGGAGAGCTTTGCCGCCCTTGTGGTCCTGCCCGACTCAAACGAGAATTAGTCTGGGATACCCATAATACTTCGTGATTCAGGAAAAAAAATGTCTGAAACCTGGACTTCTATATCTTGAGGAGGCCTGATAAATTGAACTAAGTGAATATTTATATATGCACTCCTGTAAATGTCACTCCATGCAAGAATTTTCATGACAAAACATATCACTATGAAGTAAAGTCATCAGATTCTCATTAACATGTTTTCCTGAGATGGCAAAGGTTGTTTGTTTATTTTTCCTGTTCGAAACCTGATATTTGATTGAGGAATTTATTTTAAGAATTCGTTTTGTGTTATGTCAATTTTATACTAAAAAATGAGATATTTTAGAATTTCACATTAATCCAATCATTAATCTATTCATCAAACAATTTATCCACGTCAAATATTATTAAATTTTGTCCAAAAACCAAATGGTAATATTATTGTTGTTACTTTTAGAGTGATCTTGGTCATTGATCATTTAAAATCAACGACCAAGATCATTCTATTTTAAATAAAAATATTAACGGAGACAAATTTGACTTTAGTCGATCATAATTCAAGATTTGACTCGTCAATATAAATCGAACTCCTTTTCTTTGTTTGACCCTGAGATGTATAGTTTTAAACTTGATCATCTCGATGTCCCTCTTTCAATATACATGAGTCTCTGTAGAAACAGTAGAGAAGGACAGTAGAGTGGGGAAAAAGCAAAAAACTAATTCCATTAAACTTTAAGGTTGACCTTAATCAACCAAAAGAGGGAAGAGCTTATCTTGTCTAGTTGTTTTCGTTTCTGGATCTCTCAAACACAGTGACCAACCATAAAGCCAACGAGGTCGGGCCATTGCTGGCGATTACTGAGGTCATTTCAATGGAGAAAAAAAGCAAAAGGTGCAATGAGCATATACAAACAGCATTCTTCTTTTAAGTTGAGTGGACGGACGTTGAAGATGCCCTAGGAAGTCACATTCGGTGCAAATGTCATAGTGGGAAACTCTATAAGTAATTTATATATATTGGACGCAGAAAAGTTGAGCTGTAAAAGTATGTTTCTCATCTTTCAAAAGATCGAATCTTACCTTTATCTTCCCACTAGAGAATATAGTTGCCATTTTCACTGTTGATGAAGAATGGAAACAAGTTCACAAAATCGGTTAAATCTATTAAAGTCCGTAAATATTAAACAAGGTTAATAATAACATATAAATGTTACGAATGTTATTAACATTATTAAAAAGAAGTTACATACGTTACACTCATTACAAACACTAAATTGAATGATATTCATTTTGTTTACTCTATATAAAGACATTTGCCATGATACTTTTAAAGAACGTTTATTTAACACTCAAAACAACCACAGAATTGTTATTCAAATACTAATTTGAGCATCAATGTGCGTATGGGGACGAACCCAGCCTCTGATTTCATACTACTTTGTAAAATTCACAATCTTAATGATTAGGACGTTACTAAATTGAGACAACAACAACTATGTTAGTAACTTCAAATAAAAAAGGAATTAAAATATTTCTAGCTACTAGTCTCTACACAATTTATTAAAAAACAAACACATCAATTACTAAAAACCTACAATCATAGCAAAACGGAGTTCCATTTTAAATGAATGAGGCGACATGTATCTGTGAAGGTAAATAACAAAGGAGCACCAAATTGCAGAAATGGAGCATACGAAAACAAAAGAGACAAAGGCAGGCGTCTCCTTTCCTTTGAAGATGACGAACAAGGTAAAAAGGGCTTACAAAGAGAGAAAAAACAAAAGGTTCTTGTAAACTCTCTTTCTCAAATTAATGATTATGATTCCATTTTATGGGGCACCCAAATTACTCACAAGGTTTCCAATCAAATTAATTATATTGCTTCTTGAGGAGGTAGCCATAGTGAGCCTATTCCCCACCATTTCTTTCTCACCACAAACTACCTTCAAATTCTCTTCATGAACTACTTTGCAATTCACCAATGGGGGCATGTGTGTGTGTAGAATAACAAGCTGTAAAAGACGTACTTGTATGGCAAAAGAATGGATATAGTGTGTTTAAAAATGGAAATTGTAAGTTCAAATGTTGATAGGATTGTAAATGAGCAAAGTTTCTTGGTAAGTGTAATTATAGAACTTTGTGGAGTATGTCCCTATGTTACGTCTGATCATTAAGGAATTGTCCATTTTAAAGTTGTAGACTCTCACAATTTTGTTATGAAAATGCACATCACTAGATTGAGGAAGAGAATTGTATATAAACTAGTATTTACATAGACTTTTAAACGATACGAGAGAATGACACTACAATAACTCTTTTTTTTTTGTCTGAACCACCCGGTATCCCAAGCCGACAGTATGGACTAATCCGGGTTCGCTCCGGGAGGCTATGGAGCTGGCCAAGGGGGATTTTGCGCTTAGCAGGATTCGAACCCGGGTGGTTAGCTTAGGAACAAATTCTCCAAGGTGTCCATTGTCATCTGGGCTACCCCTCAAGGTTACTACAATAACTCTTAGTTAAACATAAAATGCCTTCAAATCCGATGACTTTTAACTCAAGTTCCCACAAACGATGAATGATTTACTTTGTTTTGGTCTGAACTACGAGGCATCATGAGCACCCCAAATTAATCCTCGTTCGAGCCGGATAGGACTAAAAGGGCGGCAAAGCTCTCCTAAACAAATTTTAACGCAGCTGCATACTCAGAACTCGAACCCGAGATCTCTTGTTAAACTAGAACAATTTCACGCCAGTTGATATACGCGATTGATTTACTAATGGCAGACAAATTGGGTAAGTGATGTGTCATCTGACTTTGCTAAAAGAGACCAACCATGTTCAGACACTTGACGTTCTTACAGTGCTTTTCTCACAAGAGATATGAATCTCCTCATTAATTCCCTTTTTACACTAATGTAAAAGGTGGTGGATGTTGGGACCCATTTTGGAGGAATTTACGCTGCCACACGAGAATGTTGGGCATATTTTGTTAGAAAAATTGTGTATACCTTAATTCCAAGTCAAAGCATGCTCGTTGACTTTTACCTTTTTCCCTTCTATATCTTTTTTCTACAACACTTGCACAGTTTGGATGATTTCTTTTCTTTTTTTTTTGCAAGAATTTTGACAATTTCATTCTTTTCGCCTTTTATTTTTAATTTAAATTATTTTTTTTGATAAAGTGGACTCAAGCCAAGGCTTGGCCCACCATAAACATGATCCAAGGGATATTGGGCTTTGATGAACCGAACCAATCAAGTCTTTTGGAATTTTTACATGGGATAATTATGTAGATACAAATTTTTCACTAAAGATATACAATTTGTAATTCACTGTCTAAAATATCATTTTTTTATTCTTCTACCCATGTTGTTAATACATATAATAACCTCCTAATAACTACCCATGATGTTAAAAGTGAATACTACATTTTAGACTTTGTATTTGTGTAAAAATTCCTTTTTACATGGATATATGGCATAATAAAACTTATTCATTTATAATAAATTAGGAAATTAATGGGAAGTTAATGGATACTTTTTTGAAAAAATTATGAAGGTTTAAAAAGTTGATAAATTTAAAAACAAACTTTAAATATGCACAACATAACTAAAAAGTCTGCATTAGTGTAATTATCCAACTCTTTTAACTAAACTAATGTAATAACTCCAACTTTCTTAATGTTTCTCAAATCATACAAGCTAAATTAAGAACTAGAATATATACCAAGCGTGCTTTGCTTCATTGGCAATTGGGGCTGAACTTGGTAAGGCGGACTGCGGTTCGATCCCCTATAACGCCGCTTGGGAGTGGAATATAACCTAAACACCAAGAACTCCTCCTCAAGCCGAATTAGTCTGAGCCCAGTGAATCGGAGATACGGGAGCTCATGCAAAAAAAAGAACTAAAATATATGCATCTCGTAATATAAAATAAAGAGAGCGACCGCACTCTCCATCCTTTATTATCCCTGAAGTCATCAGTTACATATTTGGAAACTAACGCGAAAATCAGGTCAAAAAAGATATTCTTACGTGAATATGAATGCGCAAACGAATCCAAGCATTAGATCTCCGCCGACAGTGCCTGCGTTCAATTTGCGAGTTGTGACATAAATTGATAGCGATGGTGAACTTGACCATGCTAATTTCTCCGAGCTGATCATGTTATATATGTTTTAAGCCAATGATTAATGAACATATGGTTAAAATCTTTCTTTTTTTTCTTTGATTGGGATGGAACCAAATTAATATTTTGTTGGCAATTCGTACATCACCATTAATGTTGTGTTTTATCAATGGTACCAATCGATATCGAGCCTCCTAAATGATCCAGATCACATAGCACCTGTTAGCTCGTTTCTCATTAAGGCTAAGGAAAATTTTACTTGTATCGGTGTAAATGAGTCGAGTTTTCGTTGTTTGGATTGTTTAGAATTCATTTATGACTCGACCTGCAAAAATTAAGCTCGGTAAGGTTAACAAGTTGAACCTAAATATTTAAGCACTTCACTTGTAAACTCATAAGAATTATTATGACAGGCTTGAATGACTAAGTATTTGCAAGTTCTAAAAAAATATATACTATATTATGATTGATTATTTTATATTAATTAAAATATACACTTCATTAGTCATTAAAAAAGAAGAAGTGATTGTAGTAAAATTTCCAAAAAATATGGTGACTTATATTTCTCGGACTAATCGAAATCTTGTTATAGATGTTGTTAAGTTTAAAAACTCGTGAGCTCACAAGTTTATAATGAATCTAGTTTAAACAAAATTTTGAACTAATTCAAGCTCATCATATTTTTGACGATTTAATCTGAATACTCAAGAGTTTAACTCACCTCGATTCAATTGCACCTCTAGACTCCACCAACAGTCACCGTGAGTTTTTATGCAACGAGATTCCATACATTAACAGTACAAAGATACGATACACCACATTCCACTTTTTTTTTCAATCAATTAGGGTTCTGCAAGTGATTAAGTTGTTCGAGTTGGGTCGGATCATTTCTTCAAACCAATCCCAACTCATAGGACTGAAAAAATTCGACTACTTGATTGACAGGTTGGTCAGGTTGAAGTAAAATTCGGGTTGATTAGGTTCGATTTTAAGTTTAGATTGAGTATTGTAGTTTAGAATTTAGAGTTTGGGTTAGATGAAGCTTAGATAAATTTAGATTAGATTGTTTTATGGTTTGAATTATTGGGATTTGGCTTGACCCAATCGTGTAGTGCCTTACTAATTTAACAATTTGATTTCTATATATGAGCTCTCTTCAATACCTTAAAGTACATTTTATAAGGTAAAATATACTTTATTTATTCTAAAATAAATGTCGTTTTATTTTTTTTATATTATATATTGTTTTGTATTATTGATACAATATTTAATAATTTATTCTAATATTTTCTTCATTAATTTTATATTTTCAATTAAAATTTAATTTTGTAGTTTTTTATATACCTAAATAAAAGATTATAACATAAATTGAACATCAACATAAGAAATATTAAATATATTCTTATTTTACGTACAAAATCTTAAGACAATATTTATTTTAAAACAAAAAAATTACTATATAACTACATAAGTGATATGTGGATCATAAAAGAGACTTTTTTTTTTGTCTGAACTGCGAGGTATTCTAGTTACTCCAGACTAATCCTCATTCGAGCTGGGTAGGATCACAAGGCCGACAAAGCTCCTCCAACCGAGTTTTAACATAGCTGCGTATCCAGGACTCGAATTCGAAATCGCTAATTAAACTATAACAACCTCACGTCAGTTGATCTACGCGTTCGATCGTCCTAAAAGAAACTTACTCACTTCACTAGTTGTATTTACTTTAACCAAATAATTAATCGCAGGTCAAAGGTGATTACTTCATCAACCATCATTTCTAACATGCTTAATCAAGCTTCGACGCAGAAGTAACTCAATTTAAGAAAAGCAGCAATAAATAAAGTTAAAACTGCTCCATTTTTTTACTGGCGAACTTTTTCGCGGCGGAAAATCATTTGTACACGATGTCGATTGTTAGGACAGAAAGTAGCATTTGTTTATAGGTGTAATCGAAGGTAAGAATGTTCTTCATTTTTCTGGCTTTTCAGATATCCACAACTTTTTAAAATTAATAAACTAAAGCACTGATTTGAACACAACTTTTAACCTAACAACCCACAGTTGCAATTTAATAACTGGATCAAATATTTTAAGTTTACATAAGATATTATAATAAATGAACATATACGTAAAATTTTATGAAACTTTGCACGTGTGCGCGAATTTATGAACTATATAAATTGGAAAACTCGTCGGTGTAAAATCAATTGAATTTTTCGATGCACAATCCACATCGTTATAAATTAATTGATATTATTGTATTTTTTCTTTATTTTGTAGAAAAATCTTAGTAGCCCCACCTTGTCAACGAATTTGATAAGTGGAAATCGTCTTATATGTAGTTTATTGGTGTAAAAGAGATAGGGTTTTACGTTTAGATATGCTTGGTCAGGTGTATATGCAGGCAGGCAAGTTGTGGAAACACACTTATAATTGAAGAAACAACATTAAATACTGATGCCACAGAAAGCCAAGACAATCCAACTTCTTCCAACCACTGCCTTATCTCTCCACATATTATCAACATTAAGTATAGTTTGGTATGCTGTCATCTAAAGCTTCAATTCCCCAAAAAATTCCATTAACATGTGAAAAATATCCGGAACTAGAATTGAACTACCGGAATCAGCTAGTTTACAGCCTGTTTTTGGTTCTTAGGAATAATGAACTGTCAATTTCGAATCGGCAGTTCGGTTAATGTTAATGAAAAATTGAACTAGAACGGGCAAACAGAAACCGGCCCAATCCATTCCAACTGGAACTGGAAATAAACCGTGAACCACACAGACTGGTTAAAATTCCTGCGTCCTTGATCGTGAACTATCGATTCCGAGCCGCACTCCATACATATGATTAAACTGTGCTAGAAATGCGAGGAATCCAAATATTCCAGACTCTGACATCTCCATCTAAACCGCCGCTATAAACTAAATAAGAAGTACCAGAAGAAACAGCGACGCCATCTTTATCACTGTTATCAACTGCTACAGTCAAACACTTTACAGGTCTTCTATGCCCTTCAAAAACTGCTAAACATGAATACTTCTTCTCAGCTCTTCCTCTCCAAACCCTAACTGTATTATCAGCTGAGCCACTGCATACCAAATCGTTCACAACTGCTAAACATAAAATTGCTTTACTATGCCCTCTAAGTGCACCCGCTAACACCATGTGCCGATCACCATCACCACCGGTATGTTTCTCCCACACAAGAATTGATCTATCACAGGCCCCTGAATACAACACTTCCCCATCACTACTAAGAGCCAAAGCATTCACAGATGATCTATGCTTCTCCAGTGTATCCTCTAACGTATGGTTTTTCTCACCGACGTGTCGTTTCCAAACTTTGATTTTCATGTCTGCAGAACCTGTGTACAGAAACCCTTCGTTGGATAAAGCTATTGAGTTAATTGCATCGTCATGTGCTTTCCCAACTGACTCCAAGCACTTGAAATCTGAAGTTCTCCATATCTTGAACGACCGGTCCCATGAAGCTGAGTACAAAAGAGACTTGTCATTTGAGACAGCTAGAGCTGAAACTGTGTCTACGTGGTGTACCCATGTACACTTCTTGTGTCTTCTCACTTGAACATAGTTTTTCTCTGAAAAAAACTTCAAGAACCGATCTTGAATAGTAGGAAGAGTAGCTATTAAGTCATAACCACAATCTTTCTCGTCGATTTTATCGTTAATTCTCCAAACTCGGATTTTATGATCTTGATGAGCACTAAAAAGCAAGTTGTTTACCGCAATCAGTGACTTAACCGCGCCTTGGCTTGCTGCTACCGTGAAGCTGTCACTGTTTGAGGAATTAACAAAAGGGTCGTGATTCCACGCTTGAATTTTGCTGTCAGAATAGCCACTGTAGAGGAATTTTCCATACAGGGCTAGGGATGATACCGTCGAAGAGGAGTTCTTAAGTGTGGCTACACACTGGTGGTGGACAGCCTTGTACGATAGTGAATGTTGATTTGTGAGTGAAGGAACTGATGGAAGGCTTGGTTGAGATGAGAGTGAAGCTGAATTGGAAGATGATTCTGAGTGGAGTCCATTAATGGAGTGTTGAGATTGTGATTCATCTGTCTGAGACTTTTTCTGCTTGCGGCAAGCTTTGGAAGGTAGATGACACTGGAGGAGTGCCATAATTTTCATTTTCTAGAGCTTGGTTTGTTTCAGTTGAAGTTTAACGTCTGCCCACAAATATATATATATATATAAACAGTCGCATAGACTTGTTTTTTGTTACGAATTTCTAAGGAAAGAGTCAGGGTAGTCCACGAAATAAGATAAGGGAATTCTAAAAAAACTTGACAAATCAGCAAATTAGAGTCTTTATGTCTTCATTAGCGTCTCTACAAAACTAAAAATCGAATCATGTACTCTCATTGTATTGCTAGTGTGACACTCAAATTTTAATTCCCTTTTTACTTATTAAATTAATAATCATAATAAATTACGTATAAATCAGAGTAATTTTGAACATAATCTCATAGGAGAGAGAAAATAAACGAAAACTATTTTCAAAACATTCTTAGGCCCAAAACAGTTACAGCATAAAAACATTTTACAGCGGAAGCAAATATAAGTTCGAAAACAAATCCAAACTTAAAATATTACATATTAAAAAATATGTACAAATCCATAATAAAACTTGAAGCATACAAAACAATAAAACTGGAGCTCAACCTCAGACAATCACTAGCTCTGCAAATGATCACTGCAACTCTGGTCCAATG
>CANYCX012319315.1:0-11904 GCA_948193385.1 Breynia disticha f. nivosa | reverse complement strand
TATACAATCTTTGGATCAGAGTTGAGCTCGAGGCCAACTTTGAGAAATTATCGAGGTAAGTGCGATTACACTTACCATTGTAGGTTTTGCATCTATATGGTTAATCATACTTGAGATTGATACAAATATATTAAGATGGTAGTAAAAATGTGTTCTAGATGGATTGTTTGATGTGAATGTTAAGTTGAGTTCTTATATGTGGTTTTTAACTTTGATGCTAATGGTGATATGAGATACTTTATATGGGCTTGATTTTATTCATATAAATGCTCATATATGAGAGTGATTTGATTGAATAAGCATTTGCTTATTGATATGTTAAATGCATGAGTTCATGTCTTGATTATGATCTTTCTTTAATGTTCATATTTGATTATGTGAGTTTATAATGACATGCTTATGTGTTGATTATGCATTGATGTTGATCTTTGCTATGTTCTTATGAACTATGAGTATGAAAAGCATAAGTATGCATATGATTTAGATTGGATGGCCTTAATGAATGCATGTGATTCATTCATTTGTTGCATTAGCATTATATGTGACACGTCACAGTGATTGATTCCGAGAGAGATCTTGACCAGGCCAGGCCCAAGGATGATTCCAAGATAGATCTCAATGTCGGTCTAGGACCGATGATATTTTGGATGAGAGCTCGATGCTGAATTGGGTTTGATGTCAGTCTGGAACCAAGAGAAAAATGAAAAGAAAAGAAAAAGAAAAGAAAGAGAAAAGAAAAGCAATACCCGAGGGCATATCGCATGTGATTGCACTGGCATCTCATTTGCATTTATTAATACATTCATTTGTATTTTGATGCCATGTTCAATGCTAAGTTTGAGGTAGTTACTGCTATTATGCTAGTTGCCGTTTGTTTAAAAGGAGGCATGTGTAAATGTTTGTACTAATAGTTAAGATCTATATGGTATGGCTCTAAGAGTAAGCATGTTTGATTTAGATGTTTTGTTTTGGAGTGTTTTCATTGTAGATATGATATCTTTTTTATTTTGGTTAAGTATTAGACCTAAAGAATATGTTTGTTGTGTTGATTGCCTTAAAATCAAAAGTAAGATGAGCATTTTTTAGATTTAGCGCGACCCTCGTACTAATCAGCATGTCATCGTGCTGAGACCATGTTAAAGACCACGAATCATGCCTGAACTGTTCTGGGTAGATTGATGAGCACGACCTGTGCTCAATACGGCACGACCGTGCCACCTGGAAAATTGAATGAACGAAATTATAAACAGAGAATTGAGTACAGAATTGAGAATGGATTTAATAGGGCAATCATCCTATTGCATAACATACTTAAATCGTAATAATAAACGATGACTTATGCATTAACTACTTTCATAAGTATCTAAAAGCACTTACTAAGTATGAAAGTACTCATGTGTTTGTGTAAATTGAATTGTTGTGCAGATCGTAGATAGCTTCCAAACTCAGAGAATTGTGGTGAACTGGGAGCACAGCGATACGAGATTACGAGGTCTTGGCACCAAAATGTTTTGGATTTTGTACTTGAACATATTTGTACATACTTTGTATATACATGCATATGAGTTTAAAATTTGTTTTCAAACTATACTACAGAGTCTGTAAAAGTATGTTTTGTTTGTATAACATTTTGGGCCAAGTTTTATAAAATACGTGTATTAATATTTTATTATTCTCCTTCTTACTTGATTATAATATTATTTCTGAAACGTATAAATTATTCAAAAATAAAGGTTTACAAAAATGGGTCTTACAACTATAGGGTTTTGAATGTGTTTAACTAAACATGGTAGTAGAAAATACACAGAAAACACAAGAAGAGACACCCAAGAATCTTACCAAAAATAGAATTAACAACACATTGACTTATATGTGATGACTAGTTAACATAAAAGTTAAAACTTTAATCGAAAAATCACATTGCTAGTTCTTCTTTCAAAGCCGTAGGTATGTGGGGCAAAAAGGTAACTTCTGTCTCGAAATACTCTGAGACAACCTTGGTGACATCTTTAAAAAATCCCACACGTGATTCCTCTATAAAAGTAACACACTGATTAGGAGAAAAGTGTACTGGCACAGAGTATTAACGATTTCACCTCAGTTTCTCATTAGATGGATGAACAGATGATGATTCTGAGTACACCAGGATGATTAACTGGTATGATCAGCCCTTAGATCTCTTATTTCCTATAAAAGATAATGAAAAATCAACTCTCTTAATTTTTTTATGGAGAATTTTGGCCAAGAGCTTAGGAGGAGGAAGAAGAGTGTTTTGTTAGGATTAGTTATTCTTTCTTCTCTTATTTTCTTTAAAAACCAAGAGTCCTAGAATGATTAGGAGAGTTTAATTTGTTTTAATTAAAAAATATAATCCTCCTCATCCACTCTTCTTTGGCCAAAATTATAGAGGTAGTTGTGGAGAATGATCATCTTTATCTTAACTTACCTTCTTCTTACATAAGAAGATAAATAATTATCCACTTTCATAATTCTCTCTTACCTTGTCTTAAATTAAGACAAGCCTTTATCCATCATCATCCATAACAAAATTATTTATACAATTTTAATGTTTAAAATTATTTATACAAAATTGTATTTTCATCCTTTTAAGGCCCAATTACCAAAATTGGCCCAATTCCCTGATTCAACCTAACAGTTGAATTCTGACCTAAGGTGAAATTCTAAAATACCCTTTTTGGTATTCTCTTATCTGTGTTCGATCTGTAGGACTATTTAATAATGATAATGAATTTATTAATTCATAAATCATAGGCGGTCTCTAGTAAGACACTATGATTATCCAAAATTAAATAACTGACGAGTGGTGTCAACATCCCTACTACAATTCAGATTTATCCCTTGACCTTTGATATCATGATTAGCATAAGGCATTTCCCAAACATCCTTATTTAGTGCTAAATTGCTTTTTTTGATCTCTATGACAAAATTGATAAGTTTAAATAAATAACCTAATCATTTCATTCGAGTGCGGCCATACTCTTCCCAATCTTATCTATCAAGCGGCCAGTGATATCTACTCTCATTTTCATGAGAGGGTCAATCCTTTCATTTTACTCAAGCTCTTATTAGTAATTCATTATATACCCAATCATACCCATACTTGTCAACTTTTTACGGTCACGTTAGGCGTATGTCAAAGTAACTATGCATTAACTACTTTGGTAAGTGTGTAAGGATAGATATTTAACCTTCCAAATAATGATTTCTCTCCAAATACAATGACTTACATTGTATCTATAAACTTTGTTAGATATCCCATACCTATGACCCATAGAACATGATCACCTAAAAAGTACATACTAGTCTTAATTTATTTCCATTCTCATGAAAACAAGTGACTATGGATATTTAGAATATTAATCTCATAATTTTTGGATTATAATATCAAGGTCCTCATCCTTGATACCTCAAGTGCTTAATCAACATTTTTGGATAATTTTATCAGACATATACCACAAGTCAATACATGAAATGATAAAATAATGCCTCATAATTTTATTACTTAATAATAAAAGTTACAAACAATGTATTGAGGCTAGGGCTTACACTAACAGTTTTATATGTTTTCTTTTTAAAAAACCACAAACTATCCCAGCCTCAAACATCTTACATGGTCATTTTGGTTTCCTCTTTGTTTTCATCGACACTTTGTTTTCATTTACATACAACATGCAATCCCAGTCCATTCCACCTCCAGGCTCCTCCACCCTACACCACAAACTCCATCTAAAATTGTGAATCTTAAATCCCACCTTCCTTCCCTAACCCTAACTCCATCTTCATCGCACACCATAGATCTGCCTCCTTAGTTCTACCTTCCCCCCACAAATTTGCAACCATTATCGCTCCCCTTTCTCTGACCCCTAAGGAGAGCATAGCACCTTCGAGTTTCATGGCAAGGGGTGTAACACCCCAGAAATTGTTAGAATTAATCTATATGAAAAATAGATTAAAACAGAATTAAATCGTGCAAGAGACTTGTTCTTCAATAATGATGAGCATGCCCTGTGCTCAAGTTGGCACAATTGTGCTATCTGGAAAACACGCTGTACAGAATGTTAAACATAATTTAAGCACAGTTTTGAGTAAAGATTAAATAAGGCAATTATTCCTATTACATAATATACATAAATCACAATAAATAACGATTACTTATGCATTAACTACTTTGGAAAGTGTGTAAAAGCACTTACTGAGTATTTAAAATACTCACATTTGTGTAAACTTGTGATGTTGTGCAGACCATAGATAGCTGCTGGACTTGGAGATTTGTGGTGGACACTGATCAGAGAGATACGAGTTCCGAGGTTTTAGCTCTTGGAATTTAATACTTTAGATGTTATATTTTGTACACTCTCTATACATTTTTCTACATGAATGTTGGGTTGTTTTAAAACCATACTACAGCTTCTGCATAATTACATTTTTGTTGTATATAGTTTTAGGCCAAAGTTTTAAATGAATGCATGTATTGTCTTTCTTATTAGTTTGTATTTGGTTTATGACAAATCATTTTAAATGGTTGCTAAAATTATTAATTAATCAAAATGGGGTTTGCAAAAATGTCTTAGATTTAGTGGTATCAGAGCAAGGATTAGATTTCTTGCGAACTGTGCCAAAATTGTTTTCATTTGCATCATGTTTTGGCAAAACTAAAGGATTTGAACTTGTGATTTATTTAAGATGGAGCCTATTGACAACTTATCGCACGATGACACGTTGATTCAAGAGAGTCAGTACAAGGGCAGGGATCCGCTCCAACACCTAATGAGCAGCTTGTACAACCTAATGTACCACCTTATGATCCTACTTATGCTCCTTTCTAGGAGATGATGTAGAAAATGATGAGAGGACAGGGAGCATCTGAGAGTCAACAGGGATTGAATATAGACTATAATTTTAGAGAAGTAAGAAAGCAGTATGCCGAAACTTTTAGGGGCACTACTGATCTTGCAGAGGCAGAAGATTGGCTCAAACACACCGAACGAATCCTAAATTGTATGTTGTGTACTCCAAAGCAGAAATTAAGATATATCACTTCACTGTTGGAAAAAGATGCTTGTATCTGGTAGGAAGCGATTTTGAATAGTCAGAATGATCCTCCCACTCTGACTAGGAATGATTTTTTGAAGAAATTTGCAGCTAAGTATACCCCTCCACTCTATTAGACAAAGAAGAAGATTGAGTTTCTTGAGCTAAAGCAAAAGGACATGACAGTTACTAAATATGAGGTGCATTTTACCAAACTTTCCAAATATGCGCCAAAGGATGTCGCTACTAATCAGTATAAGAGAGATGGGTTTGAGAGAAGGTTACAATTTAATATTTGTACTGGGATTGAGATGAAGCCACCCACTTATGAGACTCTGCTTGAGACAGCTATCAGGGCAGAGGAGTTATTAGCTTAGGAGGGCCACCGAAAGGGTAAGAGACAGAAGGTTTCCAGTGGTTCTAGTTCAATAGGAGGATGTATGAAGACTGACTTAAGAGCATCTCATAGTACAAGCAGGAGTGGTAGACAGTTTAGAGGAGTAGGAGGTGGGAGGAGACATTTTACCAAGCCTCCTATTTCTCAAAGCTAAGGATATGGTACTTATACAGGTGGAGATACCAGTCATTGTGTTATAATTGTCATCAGCATGGACATTTTGCTAGAGATTTTCTACAGAGGAGAGAGCCACAAGGAGGAGTTGTTTCCAAACAGAGCAATGTAAAAGATAATAAACCAATTGCATTGACTGCTGCTAGTCGAGGGAAAGGTGGACGAGCCACAGGTACTACCTCGAGAGGAGGAGCAGCCTCTAGAGGTTGATTAGCTTTACAGGTAAGGACAATACCTCAAGCCTGAGTTTATGCTATGACCAGATATGAGATAGTAGCTAATGTGGACGTCATTATTGGTATAGTTTCAATCTTTACATATGATACATTAGTGTTGATTGATTTAGGTTTTACTTGTTCATTTGTGAGTGATACTGTGGTAGAACAAATAAAGGGTAGTGCAGAGCTTTTGGGGTATGTAGTCGTTGTTTCTATGCCAGGATGAGGGACAGTGATGGTGAGACAGATGCTAAGGAATTGTGATTTAAAGATTGGCAAGGTGGCATATATAGCAAACTTGATAGTTTTAGAGATGGAGGATTTTAGGAATATCCTAGGGATGGATTGGTTATCCAAAAATAGAGAAATGGTTAATTGCTATGAAAAAGGGGTAGTAGTAAAAGTTGAAGGTGAAAGAAAGGTGTTATTATTAGGTCAGCAAAAAGTAATACCTTCGTGTTTGATTTCAGGGGTGATGGCCTCTAAACTGATGAGGGATGGATGTGAAGCTTTCTTAGCTTATGTAACAGATATAAAAAAACCAATGTTAGAGGTGAAAGATGTAGAGATAGTAAGGGAGTATCCAGAGGTATTTTCTGAGGAATTATCGAAATTACCGCCAGAACGAGAGGCTAATTTCAAGATTGAGACAGTATCGAGAGCAGCGCTAGTATTTATAACACCATACATAATGGTAGTTGTAGAGCTACAAGAGTTGAAGAGACATCTAGAGGAGCTATTAGGCAAAGGTTTCATCAGGCTGATTATATCACCTTGGGGCACGCTGGTGTTGTTCATGAGAAAGAAAGACAGAAGTATGCGATTATGCATTGATTACCGTCAACTGAATAAGATGACAGTGAAAAATAAGTATTTGTTGCTACGGATAGATGATTTGGTTGACCAGTTGAGAGGAGCGACTGTGTTTTCTAAAATTGATTTGAGGTCTAGATATTGGCAGGTAAGGAGAGTTCTATTTTGAAGACATCATTTAGAACTCGATATGGTCACTTTGAGTTTACAGTGATGTCATTCTAGTTGACTAACGTGCCAGCAACTTTATGGCTTTAATGAATAAGCTATTTCAGCCGTATTTGGACCAATTTGTAGTGGTTTTTATTGATGATGTTTCGGTATATTCGACAGATAAGAAAGAACACGAGGAATATCTCTGAATCGTGTTGGAGTTATTGAAAGCAAAGGAATTATATGTTAAGTTCAGCAAATGTGAGTTTTGGATGGTGGAAGTGGTTTTTTTAGGCCATGTGATTTCAGTAGAAGGTGTTAAACTAGATCTTAGTAAGATAAAAGCGGTACAAGAATGGGAAGCTCCTAAAAATACGACGCAGGTGTGGAGTTTCTTAGGTTTGGAAGGTTATTACAAAGATTTATTGAGGATTTCTCGAGATTAGCTAGACCAATGACTTCTTTATTGAAGAAGAATGATCCGTTCATTTGGGATGAAAAATGTCAAAACAGTTTTTAAGAGCTGAAGAAGAGGTTAGTAGAGGACCCAGTTCTGATGTTACTAACCCAAGGAGATGGATTTGTAGTATATACAGATGCATCTGGAGCAGAGTTAGGTGGATTTTTTATGTAGAATGGGCAAGTGATTGCCTATACCTCTCAATAGTTAAGACCACATGAGGTTAACTATCCTACTCATGATTTGGAGTTAGCTATGATTATTCATGCTCTGAAGGTTTGAAAATATTACTTGTATGGTGAGACATTTCAAATCTTTATGAATCATAAAAGTCTCAAGTACATCACTACGCAGTGATAGTTGAACCTAAGACAGAGATGATGGATTGAGCTATTAAAAGATTACGATTAAACTTTTGAGTATCATCCCAAGAAGACGAGTCGTCAATGCTTTGAGAAGAAAGGAAAAGAGGATGAAGATTCTATTACATACAGGGCAGCGTCTTTATTTGCATTACAAGAGCTCAAAGTGCAGTTAGATTTGATTGAGGATCAGATGTTGGTTCATATACGACTGAGACCTCATATGAGAGAGTTGATATCCAAATGGCAAAAAGAAGACGAGTACTTAATGAAAATTAAGAAGAAAGTTGAAAAGGGGAAGGTGAATACAGCTCATAGGTTAGATGACGATGGAGTGTTGTACTACGGGGGACGATTGTGCATTCTAGACATAGTTGATTTGAAGGAAAGTTTGATGATTGAGGCACTTTCTTCAGCGTATTCATAGTGGGTGAATATAAAATGGGAGATAGCAGAGTTTATGGCTAGATCTTTACCTTGTCAGCAGAATAAGGCAGAACATCAAGCTCCATCTAAAAAGTTGAGACCGCTAGAGATTCCACAATGAAAATGGGAAAAGATCACTATGGATTTTATTATGGGATTACTAGGGACGTTTTAGACGTCGTAATGCTGTTTGGGTTATAGTGGACAGGTTGACTAAATCAGCACATTTCTTGGCTATACGATAGGATGATACCTTAGATAAGCTCACAATTTTGTATGTTGCCGAGATAGTGAGATTACATGGAGTTCCTTTGTCGATTATGTCTGATCGTGATCCATGTTTTACATCACGATTTTGGAGAAGTTTACATGATGCAATGGGCACCAAATTGCAGTTTAGTACTACATTTCATCCCCAGAATGACGAGCAGTCTAAAAGGACTATTCAAACAATTGAGGATATGATGAGAGCGTGTGTGTTGGATTTGGAGGTAATTAGGATGATCATTTGCCTTTGATCGAGTTTGCATACAATAACAATTATCATTCGAGTATCAGGCTGGAATTGGGGTTTCTTTATGTGGAATGGAGTTATTTATAGCCTTGTATGGTGTTTCTATTATAGGTGGTGATTCATGCACTCTGGATCGGAGTTGAGCCATGGGGCCGACTTTGCATAATTTTCAAGGTAAGTGTCATTTACATTTGCCATTGTATGTCTTGCGTCTGTATGTTTAATTATACATGAGAAAGATGCAATTGTGTTTAAATTGGTAAATTAAATGTGTCTAAAAATGGATTTATTTTTATATGAATGATATGTTGTGCGTATATGTATTTTGAGCTTTTATGATTGCTTTAATGATGATTATGAGATTTCTTGTATAAGCATGGCTTATAGATGAGTATAGTTTTGTGGATTTTTGATTAATCTATGATTGAATTAAGTGTTTGGCATGGAAGAAAGTATGATGATATGTTTATACTTTTAAAAGAGGAACTATATTGGCTTATGCCTTTGATGATGATTTGTCTTATGTTCATATGAACAATAAGTGGTAAAAGGCATATAAATATGTATTTGATGTGGAAAAGTGTAAGATGGCATGCTTATGTATTAAT
Source organism: Breynia disticha f. nivosa (assembly GCA_948193385.1). NCBI lineage: Eukaryota > Viridiplantae > Streptophyta > Magnoliopsida > Malpighiales > Phyllanthaceae > Breynia > Breynia disticha. The sequence continues at coordinate 2,727 of CANYCX012319315.1, read as the reverse complement.
GATCTTACGATATGGTTTGATTATGCATTGATGATGATTTTTTACTTTGTTCTTATGAACTAACAGTATAAAAAGCATAAGTATGCATTTGATTGGATATTGATGGCCATAATGAATTCATTTAATTCATGTGTTGCATGAGCATGGTATGTGACACGTGGCCGAAATTGATTCTGGGCGAGAGCTCAATACTGGGTTGTGCCTGTTGACGATTCCAAGCGAGAGCTTGATGCTGGCTAGGCCAAGGATATCCGGGTGAGATCTCGATGTCGGATTGGGTCCGAGGAAAAAGAAAATGAAAAGAAAAAGAGAACCCTGGGGCATATCATATGTGATTGTATTGGCATCTCATTTGCATTTCATAATGCACTCATACCTATTTTGGATGCCATGGAAAATGTATAAGAATGCTTAAATACTTGTTATGTTTATTAGTTGCTGTAATTGTAATTTGGTATGGTTAATGAAATCTATTAAGTGAGTGTCAATAGTAAGGTCATCATATGTTTATGATATGGCTTTGTGTGTAAGCATGTCTGGTAAGAAATGTGTTAAATGGAGTGTTATTTGTTGTGGATTTGGTACTAGAAATGGCATGGTTAAGTAGTACCTTTGATAATGCGTTAATGCAGTTTGTACCATAAAAATGAAAGTAAAATGTGCAAAATAGAAGGTCATCACACCCATCGTGTTGATCAGCAATACCTCGTGCTTTGCCCATTTTGAAACCACGAGCTCGTGCCAAAGACCTATTCTTCAGTAATTATGAGCACACCCCTGTGCTCAAGTTGGCATGACTGTGCTACCTGGAAAACACACTGTACAGAATATTAAACAGAATTTAAGCACAGTTTTGAGTAAAGATCAAATATGGCAATTATTCCTATTGCATAATGTACATAAATCGTAATAAATAATGATTACTTATGCATTAACTACTTTGGTAAGTGTGTACAAGCACTTACTGAGTATTAAAATAGTCATATTTGTGTGAAATTGTGATGTTGTGTAGATCATAGATAGCTGCTGGACTTGGAGATTCGCGGTGGACATTGATCAGAGCGATACGAGTTACGAGGTCTTGACCCCTGGATTTTGATACTTTGGATGTTATATTTTTTACACTCTTTGTGCATATTTCTACATGCATTATGGGTTTTTTAAAACCATACTACAACTTCTGCATAATTACATTTTTGTTGTATATAGTTTTGGGCCAAAGTTTTAAATGAATGCGTGTATTGTCTTTCTTATTGGTTTGTATTTGGTTTATGACAAATCATTTTAAATGGTTGCTAAAATTATTAATTAATCAAAATGGGGTTTGCAAAAATGGTTCTTACAAGGGGTGGCCACTCCCCCAACCCCCCTTTCCTTTGGCCCCTGGAATTTTAATGTTTCACATGCAACAACATTTATTCACCAAGAGGGAAGCAATTTAGGAAACAACAAGAAATATTTTATATAAATACATATATTGGACTTAAAGTAATATTTTATATTACGAACAATGGTTTTTTATTAGTTGTGTTTCATTTACTAAATTTTTCAGATATGGTGTATTTTCTACTCTAAGAGCAATATATTTTTAAGGAATCCTCATTTTCCAATAACAAAACTTTTTTAAAATCTTAATATGAAATCGTTAGTTAATGTTAGAGAAAAGATTGATAGAGGTATAAGAAATGTCAATATCTTTGCGTACGTTCCTGTCCCACAAACCATAGCATATGTATAGCCTACAAAAAATTTTCTTTTAAATTTTCTAACTTTTTAATAAGTATTATTTATTCACATGCTCAAATTTTATTAAAAAATATTTTTCATTTTATATTATTTATATTATTTTCATTTTAAAAAATATTTTTCATATTGTTTATTAAATTTTTTAACTTTTAATAAAGATTATTTATACACATGTTACTAAAAAGATTAAAAAATACCTACTCAGATTTTAATTGATCATTTAAGTATTTCAAAATAAACGTCGAATTGTGGTTTACTTTTGGAATAATCAAATTTGTTAATCGTTAATTGTAATTTGTTTTAATTGAGTATGTGATTTTTTTAGATAAGCCTTTTTTTTTATATAATTCCCTTAAGTATTCTTTGGGTTCAATAAGATTTTGCATATTAATGAACAAAGTACATATCGTTGCAATTTTCATATAATTCTTTTAAGTTCACTATTTTTTAGTTATTGTTATTTTCAATGTCTCCTTTTATTTTATTTTTTATACAATAGTTTTTTTTAATATTTATATATTTGTGTACAAAAATTAGATTTTAAAAAAAATTAAATTTATTTTTTGTAATTTAATCAGTTTGAAAATAAATGCAAAGATCGTGATCACTATCTTTAAAATAATTTTTTAACATTTAAATTTCTTAAAAATATTACCACACCTATAAAAACACATTTATATAACGTGAAATTATATTTAGATACAATGTTGTACTGAAGGTTTTTATATTACAATTTTTATGCCTTCAAATGTCAATTTGTTGTTCAGCTTCTGGAGAAGGTAATTTTCATTACTTGGTTACTTTGCTATAAATATCAACCAAAGTTAAAAACAGTTTCTTTTGTGTGTTTGTCTTTACTTCTCTAAATTTCATTTTTTTCTCGATTAAATATATGTTGTTATTTACAAAGTAAAAAGCATATATGGTTTGAAGATAATCAGATGCGATAATAACAATAATATATATAACTTTAAAATAAAT
>CANYCX012319312.1:0-40052 GCA_948193385.1 Breynia disticha f. nivosa | reverse complement strand
GTACGTTAATTTCAAACTTAACGTACGTTAATTCACTAACGTGGGTTACCATTTTCTTCAGCCAACGTTATTCATCTTCTACATTTCCTGGGCTTCAGTTTGAGTAACGTACGTTAATTCCAACTGTAACGTACGTTAGTAAATTGCAGACTTCACATATAATCCTGAAAAATCAATCTTTATCACTTTAAACTGTTTTCCATTATCAAAACTAAGGTAGGGATTTAATGTTGATCACCCTTGATCCAACAGGGAGTTCGGGGAGTCGGGGGCCGAGGGGATGGGGGAGGGGAAGGTCGGCCAGGAGGGCAGGGATGGCGGCAAAGGAGGGTCGATGAGGAAGAGAGGGACAACCGAGAGGCCTAGGGGGCGAAGGGGAGGGGAGGTGGAGGGGCGGCCGGAGGGAGGAGCGGGCCAGCCTGGAGGAGGTAGGGTTGGCTAGGGAAGGGCGGGGGTCGGGGCCAATGGGAGAGTGCAGGAGCGGCTGGTGGAGGGGGCTAGGGCCCGTGGAAGTGAGCGGCCACGAGGAGGGGAGGTCAGCCAAGCAGAGGGAAAGAGAACATGGTCTGGAGCATGTAAGAACATCCCTATGGAATACCTAGGGGTGTAAACGAGCCGAACCAAGCCGAGTTTTAGAGTGTTCAAGCTTGGTTCGTTTAAAATTTCACGAGTACGAACTCGAACCGAGATTTCTTGACGAGCTCAAAATTTTGTTTAAGTTCGGTTCATTTAAAGCACACGAGCTTATGAGCCTATTTACGAGCTTTTCCGAGCCTGACTAAATAAAAATTAAAATACAATTTTTTTATAGTGAGAGAGCAGTTAGATGACAAATGAGTGACAGTTGCAGTAACAAGTGGTGAGTTTGGAGGCATATAAGACAAATCATGAGAATAGAGAGTAGTAAAGAGCAATTTAATAGTGATTTAAAAAATTAGGGTTTCGTAGTTAATAACTATATGATGACAGCACATAATTAAAAAATTGAAATTAGGATGAACTAAGATAAATTAGTTTTAAAACTACGTTCTTCTGTGAAAAACTATGTAGCTTTAAACTAACGTGTTGTCATTTAAACACTATACTTAGTAATAACATAAAAATTAATTTCTGTTTTATTCAACTAAAACAAATTAACATATTTTACATTGGAAGCACATTATTTATGACTTGACTTCATATTTTATACATTTTTATAATTACAAAATTTACTTTGTATATATTTTGTGCACCTAAATTTGATAAAAATATGTATATCTTTGTACAATTTACGAGCTGTTTACGTGTATGTTCACAAGCCTAAAACGAGCTTCATAAATGAGTATGTTCACGAGCTTACGAGCCGAGTACCTGAGTATTCAAGCCCGGTTCATTTATTTAAAAGAGCCTAAAATTTTGTTCAAACTTAACTCGTTTATTAACGAACTGAATCATGAACGAGTTTTAGACGAACCAAACGCCGAACTGTTCGCGAACTGTTCGGCTCATTTACACCCCAAGAATACCAGGACATTAGGTTTGAGTGTTCTTCAGCATTACGTGGCCTTTTTTTTATGCAGATAAGAATGGGATAGTTTAATATTATTGCTAATGCACATGAATTTATCGGAACGAGATGTATCTTTCAGTCTTTTATTTTATTATTGTTCACATTAATGTTTTCAGTAATGTTTTAAAATAAATAATTGTTTATTTTTTATATTATTTTATTTAAAATATTTTTATTCTCACATGAGGGAATAATTCTTATGGATACCAATTATTACATTTTTTATTTTTTTAATTGTAGGAAAGATGTTAGATTAACCCAAGAATTAAAGGCAAAAAATTTTAAACAGATTTGATGAACCAACATATTAGAGTTTGTATATCTTTCCTAACATCACTATGAACGCATCAATCGAACTTGCACTCCCAATCTGTTGTTCGTCATCTTTAACTGGTGAACTTACGTAAGGAGAATAATTATAGCATTTTTATAGCAAACCACTTGTGTCTGTTTGCTGTCTTGAGACCCATCGAACACAAAATTAATAGAAATGATTCCAAGTTGCATTTCATGGCACATGACGAGTTTAAGATATACAAAATCAGTGTAATGAATGTGTCCAAACTCTACACTTTCATTACATGAAAAACCATCTTAATAAAACGATGCAATAAACAATACATAATTAGGGTAAACCATGTGATGGCAGGTAAGCATTAAGATTTAGACGCAATAATAACTTCATAATCCAAGTTATAATAACATCATAATCCAATTTAAGGAAGAAATTAATATGCTGTAATTACAGTTTACTGACCATAATCAACGTTACACAGAGACTTGACATTTAAGCAATGCAGCTCGGACAAGCAAATGTAGTAACATGCTAACTACTTGCTTTTCAAGTCTCTTCGATGTTTTCATGTTCTGAATTTGAAAATTTTCATTTTTATAGCTTCTGGTCCCTTCACCACTTTCTATCGTATTTAAATTATATATAAATCAATCTCAAGAGTTGGTCCTGTGGTAATTACAAAACATTCGTATACTGACGTTCGGAGGTTTGAATTTACGCTAGTCCCCTTAGAATGAGGCATATGTACTTACCACTGTAAGTGCTCTTCGAGTCCAGTAGCTTTCTTTGGCCTTAGACTGGAAAACCATCTCCGTACTCTAAATTTTGTAAATTTAATTGTTATGAACCTAAATTTTAAAGTAATATTCCCATAATGCGTAATACAATCATTTATTTATTGGTAATTACCTAATCAATAAAATAAGAGTGCATGTTTGTATAAGCTACTTTGTTCTTTTGTCTTACAATTGTTTAGCCGCCCTAATCATGATTATGGATAATTAAGTGCAGAGAATGAATAGGATTATGTAGGTTTGATCGAAAATACTGAGCTAAAAAACAAGTAAAAGTTAGTTTGATGAGTTGCTTCTGTCTTTAATTTGGTGGAAAAGAGAGATTATAAAGATTAGGGTTACACTAATTGTCACGCATTAGTGGACAATTTATAGTCTGTAATTCACTTTTATTTCACCATAAAGTTATGGAGGCTTACCTAACCCAATTAATAAATATTAAACTGAATTATTATTATAAGTGAGGGTGAAATTTACATAAAATAGATATGAATTTTATATACTGTTACAATAATATATGTTTAATTTTACTCTTTTTCACATATTTTTAAAAAATTATATATTTCTAAATATCATTGGTAAAAAATAGCTTAATCTTACGTATTGGTTTTATCACTTTTCGCTATTTAAATTTCTAAACAATTCTTATTGACTTGCAATAAATCTTTTATTATCATATGCCTAAGCGTAGACTATTGCAAATTTCTATTAATTTAGTATAATAAATCACATGCTTTTATTTAAAAACTGAAAATGATTTTTATTCATTCAACTACCCATTCATGATGATGGTTTACACATATTTTATACCAAGTTTCGATTTAAAATTAAAATCAATCAAGGCTTTCAAAATTCCACACCTTATATTAAAAATTTAAAAACAGTAGATATCTATTTAGGTTAATTATGTCCAAAGACAACTCACCAACTTATAATTTGATTATCAAAATTCTTCTCCATAAGTTCAACAGTAAAGAGGGTCAACAACCACACGTGCGAGGTACGATTCTTTACTCCGTAACGGCGTTATGAGAGGTATATAAGTTTTAACCTGATTTATCAAGTGCATTAGAGACTCTATGTTATTGATTTGTAGGTTAGGTCGAACCCTTTCTTAGAATTTATAAACCAAAAGAAAATGATCATCAAAATACATGCAACTTGGAATAGTTAATCAACCTCGAAAGCAATACGAATAGGATTCATCCGCACTATATAGTGAGATACCGATCCTTTCTTTCCTTCAGCTTCAACCCCTACTTTCTATATTAACTATTAAGTATTATTTTGAATTATCCCTGCGAAATGGGTTATCCATACTACTCCCCTCCACCACCTTCTCCTCCATTGCCACCTCCTCCTTCACCTCATATTCCATGTAGTCCTCAAATGCCACCTCCTCACCACCACCACCACCACCATCATCAACCACCTAAGCCGTATCCTTCTCCACAATCACCTCCATGTCATTGTGACTATCCACCACCAACCTCTCCAAGCCATGAAGTGCCGCCAGCCCCTTCTCCTTTGCCTCCTAAACCTTGTACTCCTCCGGGATCACATCATAAACCCCCATCATCCCCACCAAAACCCTACACTCCTCCGGTCTCACCATCAAAATCACCATCATCTCCACCAAAACCCTACACTCCTCCGGTCTCTCCATCAAAACCACCATCATCTCCAACGAAGCCCTACACTCCTCCGGTCTCTCCATCAAAACCATCATCATCTCCACCGAAGCCCTACACTCCTCCTGTCTCTCCATCAAAACCACCATCGTCTCCACCAAAACCTTACACTCCTCCAACAAAACCCCCAGCGTCTCCGCCAAAACCTTATACTCCTCCATCAAAACCCCCATCATCACCCCCAAAACCTTACACTCCTCCAACCACACCGCAGAAACCTCCAACACATTCACCTATTCCATCGCCACCTTACCCTTATACACCGTATCCACCGGGTCACTCTCCACCTATTTATTATGGACCACCACCTCCCGTAACTTTTAATTATATACCTCCATCGTCAAACGTAGTAGCACCGCCACCAAGAGGAGGCGGTCACACCACCGTGATTGCCGTGTGTGTGTCTCTTGGTGGTGCATTCTTTCTTGCATTCCTTTTGGTTGGTCTCATTTGCCTTGCTAAGAAGAAAAAGAGGCCTGTTTTTATTCCTTCTCCAGCGCCATGCATTGAAGAACACCAAGCAGTTCAAGAGACTATCACTACTGGTCCTTACGGAGAAACCTCGACAGTAAGGGTGGAGGATGACGTGGAAGTCATAGGCGGTGGAGGTGGCGGAGCTGGAGGCAGTCCTCCTTATGAGCCAGAGGGTCGACGTCCTTATGGTCAAAGCCATTACCAGCAACAGTGCTAGTTGTGGGATTTTAGTTGACCTTTAAACTTTAATTTGAAGAAAAAAAAACCAACAGTTTAATTCGTCTTCATGAGTGTTTGAGTGATTTAATTAATAATTTTATTGTATTGATATTTATAATTAATTAGTACAGGTGATATCGTCGAAAACTGGATTTGTACATTATGTGACATATATGTTTGTTGATGTGTAATTTGTCGTATTAATAAAGAAATTAAGAGCACTAAAAAAGAATTGGCTGCATTACATGCAATTCATAAGAAATGTTTCAAGAAATTTTTATAAGTTTTATATCTTATTAGTAGTTGAACTCAAGATCTCTGGTTAAGTTAGAACAACTTCACGTCAGTTGATCTACGCACTTGGTGGTTCTATAAGTGTATACATCTCTATCAAAGAAACAAATTTCATTTACATATTCACATTACCATATGTGAAAATAACTAAATATTTTTGACTATATTGGATATGTTTTTGAATTTTTTTAGTCAATTTGTATTGCCACTTGTTGATGACTTGTTAAATATTACAATCATAAACATTTACTTTTGTTTTAGTATAGATTATTTTAGTATTATATATAGATTACATTGAGATTGTTTTTTCCTTGTGTTACATGATTATTAATATTTAAGAAGTCCAACTCATTTTTTCAGTTTTTTATTTATTTAACTTGCAGTTTGAGACTTAAGTCGCTAGCTTTTGTTTTAGTATAGATTATATATTCATCTCTCAATGTACTCCCCAAATTAAATTACAATATTTTTCAAAAACAAATCCTTATATTCAAAATGAAACAAAAAGGTTTGTATTACACCAATGTGTACTTGCGTGTAATACATCTCTAAGAAAAAAAATTATTGAAAATTATTACGCAGAAAGTTAGTCGCTCACTCAAATATATCAAGTTTTCATGAATGTTCATACACTAGAACAAAAATTTTGGGAAAATATACATTTTTAGAACTCAAATATCACGAATGGCAATGTTTCTTTATAAGGAAAATGAAAGAATTTAATTTGTATATATGACAAAAATTCATCTTTTAATCAAAGTGTCAAATGGTAGGGTTCAACAAATTTCACACTCATTCAAAATTTAAAACAAATATTAATTTGTGTTTAAATTAAAGAATAATTAAATATTCATTACTCTTATCATCCAAATCTAAAAGTCCTGCATAACCAACAAAAAATGGAGGGGCTACCACCACATTTGAGCTGACAAAATTGATACATGAATCTATTGAATCCATTTTTAGTGAAATCTCGTTTTGAACATGGCAGATATTAGATAAACTCAACAGACACTGTCGATGGGTTCCTATGTTGAACATGAAAGCCTTCTCTTTCGGGACTTTTACTTTGAGTCCTCTCTTTGGTGAGACTCGTTAAGACACAAATTTATGACTGTTCAACGCAGATACTCATCAATCCATCAAAAATATCAGATTCTAAAAAGGAAAATACAAATAAGCAACTTGGGTAACTGTTAGAGTTAAGAATGTCAAATTCTGAAGAGAAAAAAGAACTGTCATTTGATTAACTGATTCATAATTTTATTTCACTCTGCTCTCGTAAAATTTAGCTGGTAAAATATCATATAAATTAACAAATAGTGAAAGACATAAAATTTTGGACACATTTAAGATAAAAAAGAGTTACAGTACATAACTTAAAAATTTTACTTCTAATAAAAATGATAGAAAATATGTAGTTGCAGACTACAATAACTATTCAAATTTATACTTCCACAACACACCTACTAAATAATTAAATGAGAAAGGTATACCTCAAATCGCAAGTTTGGAACAATTTCTCTATAAAATATCAACATTTAAGTCCATTGAAAAATATTTCATCTGAATAGAAACAAAATACATATTGATCAAGTGGTGATGTTGTAAAGGGATTCAATTAAATACCATTTTTCATGACTAAGTTCTCATGGAGCACACTAAAAAATATATTTCATGGATTACCATCTCCATGTCCAAAGGATAAAATCAATTTACCCTCGTAAAACGCTGTCAAAGTCCTTCCAATAATTGATATAGCTCGTCCATATGGATTTTGAGTCCTGTCAAAGTGATATAAGCTTCAGTGATTAAATGACCTAACACGTGATTCAAATATACTTATATCGTTATGTTATGACAGTTAAAATAAGAACGAAGATAAAATTACACCTATCCATATATTGCTTTTTGTAAAATCAAGCCCTCCGTAATATTTCAAATCATTATATTTTATCTTACCATGGAGGTCTGGTTAGTCTTCTCAATCATTTGAATGGAAAAAAAATGTCGTTATATCCATAGAAGTTTTATTGATAAAAAAATTAGATACATATGCACAAAACCTATTCAAGAATCCTTAGTAGTAAACCTAAACTCAGACATTAACTTACTTTAATATCCAGCACATCTACAGTCTGTGTTCTGAAATAATGCAGAAAAAATAAATATTTTTTAATATGTTCAAGATAAAAATGAAAAATGCAAATAATAAACATTCAAAATATGAACCTTTTATCAAAACTCATAATAGATTAAAATAGTTAATGATTTGAATTCATTCATTTTCACATCAAATACCCAACTTGAAAACGAAAAGATGCACAATATCTCTAAAAAGTAAAAGCGTGCCGTGAGCAACTGTGAGAGTTGAGAGAGAAAGAGCAGGTATTGATGGAACACCATTTACATATGCATGTCCTTTTCATTATTACAAAAAGATAAGTGTTTATTTTTTTGGATTAATGTTGCTCCATTGAATGACAACTCTTACAAAAATTAATAACATTTGTCCTTTGGATTAGTATTACTTTATTGTACGACACATCTCGTCTCGAATTTTGAGTACGTAACTGCATTAAAATTCGGTTGGAAGAGTTTTGTCGTCCTTATGGTCCTGTCGAGGCCAAATTTACTCTATAGTATAATATAATCATTACAGAGATATGATATATGAAGTATGGGTTGGACCTAACAGTCTAACATGATTTTAAATAGATTCAGAAACGGGTGGCTGGAGTTGCCTGGTTGGTTTATGGGAAAGAACCAACCGAGCCTACATTTCTGTCTTATCAGAAACATAGTTCATCGTAAGTTGACATGTTGAAAGGTGAAAATTGATTAGAACGAAAAGGGGATTAAGCGAATGCTTTCAATTTGATCAGGTGAAGAATGGCTAAGCCAAGTGTACTGGAAACGACATGTCGGCCGAGGACGTGTTGAAGTGGAAACTAAGTAGGAAGGACTGATTTTGTTGTTATTTGGAGAGATATCTAGAAAACATGGATGACAAAAAAATTAACACTCGGTGGTTGGTTCGACCCAATCCCAAACATAGTGAATTTTTCAACGTTTAATGGGAATAAGATGATATCTATTAAGTATATTGAAAATAAAATATTAATTTTGTATCTAATGTGACAAAAACGGAAAAAAATTATTATGAGACGGAAACAAAACGCTATAATACGTGTAAGAAAAAATAGTGAAACTAAAAAAAATGAACATTTGGGGCTGAGTACGTAGAATATGCATAGTACGTTTTACGCTTTCCTTTATTTTTTTTTATTTTTTTCCTTTTATTTATTTATTTTTTATTGACCGCACTTTATGCTAGAATTAGCGTAATACTTTCTAGTGCTGGGTTCAATAAAATATATTTTTAACTAGTAAAATTAAATAATAATTATGTCTTATTTTAAAAATGAGTTCATTAAAATATATATTTTCAACTAATAAAATTAAATAATAAATTAATACTGGTGTCCCATTTAAATAATCAAACCCGACATTAAACAATACTACACTAACACTTTAAAAAAAATGAGGACATTAATAAAAACAAAAAAATCAACAACAAATAAAATTAGAAAATTATTAAAATAAAATTTGAGATGTAATCCACTTTTTTTCATTAATATGAAATATTAATAATTAAACCCAAAAAAATGATATCTTAATGAATTTTTTTTATTGTTTTTTATAAATCTTCTGTACATAGAAAAAAATATTAGAAAGAATATGAAAATTTGATTATTTTTATATATAAATTTTAATTAGTAAAATTGAAGTTATTTAAAGAAAATAAAGATAATTTTGGATCCAAAAAATAAGTTTCTAACGGAATTTATACTTCCTAAATTTAGCTAGAGAATTAACTTTCTTTGTATTCGAAAAATTGAGAGTTCTACTTCTCAGAAAGTACAACCGTAGTTTTAAACCACACGAATTAACTTTTTTTTTACTTCCGAGAAAATTGCACTTCTGTATTTCCCTCAACCAAGTAAACCCTAATTACAATAAAGTCCTATAAAATAATGACAATAGGACTATGGTTGAGATAGAATTGTTGTAGCAGTGGGATTCTTATCCGTGACAGAACCAACCACGTGCTACCAAAAATATCCATAAAATAACTTACCAAAAATATCCATAAAATAACTTACTTTCACATATTCTAAACTAAAAATATACATCAAGACGTACGTATGTCTTTAATATGTAACGTCACTCAATTACTTTTATTTTTTTGGTTGAAAAATTTTAGGAAAGGGGTCGGACTAACTCACAAACTAAGGGCAGAGAGATGTCTTTCGGTTAGTCTCGGCGAACCAACAGGTTAGAACCTGTACGCCTCTCCCGGCGCCGCTACGGAGGATCGAACCCGCGATCATAAAGAAAAGAATAAGACGCCTTAACCGTTGAATCCACGTAAATGGGTAATTACTTGTAATTTATCATGTCATATTCTTCATTTTTCATGCAGATAAGATAATCACAACACTTGCTCTCGTAATCAACCTCACATCTCTCTTATACTCTCATTACAAAAAGCCGCAAGATCCCCACACCCCCCACCAAGAGATACTGCGAGAGTGAGAGACCTCTAAACCTTCATAATGGAAGCCATTATCAAAGATGAAGCTTCTCCACCAGCAAACCCTTTCATGCAGAAGTGCTTACTACTCTTAAACTGTGTTCTTCTTGCTTTAGGCACTTGTGGCGGACCTCTTATTTCCCGACTCTATTTCCTCCATGGTGGCCACCGTCTCTGGCTATCTAGCTTCCTCCAAACCGCTGGTTTTCCAATAATTTTGATTCCTCTCACTATCATTTACATATATGACTGCTCAAAATCTCCAAACGCTCAACTTGTAAAAATCAAGTTCCCCGTCTTCCTAGCTGCAGCCGGAATCGGATTCTTGACTGGCTTTGATGATTATTTCTACGCTTATGGCTTATACCGTCTTCCCGTCTCTACTTCATCTTTGATCATAGCCACTCAGTTAGTTTTTCTCGCAGTGTTTGCTTTCCTTTTAGTTAAGCAAAGATTCAGTCCTTATTCCATAAACGCTATCGTATTATTGACGGTGGCGTCGGGAATTTTGGCGTTGAATACAAACACTGACAAACCGAAAGGTGAGTCTAAGAAGCACTATGTAATAGGGTTTGTAATGACGCTTACAGCGGCCGCTTTGTACGGACTTATATTGCCGTTGGTGGAGCTGATGTATAAAAGGGCGAAGCAAAAGATAAGTTACGGTCTTGTTTTGGAGATTCAGACAGTCATCTCTTTCACTGCTACCGCCGTTTGCACCGTCGGGATGCTTATTAACAACGACTTCAAGGTTTGGTTGCTTTTTTAAATAAGTTACTTTATTTATTTTGACTGAAAATATGACGCTCGACTTTTGTCCGTTTGGAAGAATTTATTTTTTGATAAAATATTTTTTAAATTTTTTAAATTTTAATATTAATAAAAAATAAATTAATAAAATTATAATTTAAAAATTAATGAGAAAATAATAATTTTTATTTTTTAAAAAATATTTTTCTATTTTAAATATAAAATTATATTTTTCTTTATATTTTTAAATATTTGAATAAAAAATATCAAAAAATACGATTTCAAAAAATAAGATTCAGAAACATAAAAAATATTTTCTGTCAAACCAACGGATCATAAGAGTTTAATTTAATTGAAATTTACGTAGTTGATAAAGAAAATAATTAATAGAAAAATATTTTTAACAAATTAAGAAATTACACATTTAAACAATTTGTTTTATACGATATTTTTCATATTTTCACTCATTTTCATAAAATGACTAAAATTATATTTTTATTTTATAAACGTTATTATAACATTTATATTTTGTTAATATATTTTAAATATATTAATATTTTTATTAATATAAATTATAAATATTTTTATTATTTTTTCATGTAATTATTAAATATTAAAAATTATAATTTGAAATTTGTTTTTGTAAATAAATATTTTTATAAAAATGCATTTTTCTTCTGACAAATTATACTATTTTTGGTGGCTGCTATTTAGTTGATCATTACCATTATTGTGGAGGAAATTAGAGAAGGCATTAGTTCTACTTGATTGATAGCTATATATCGTAAACTAACATATATCTAAAAGTCAATATTTATTCCAACTAAGCCATAACAGGATCAAGGAATAGTAGTTGGAAAAATATTGGTTTTTTTTAATAAATAAATGTCCTAATACACAAATATTATTTATAATATATTGTGTGTGTTTTTTTTTTGAAAAATAAACTTCTATTTTTTTTAAAAACATCCATTAACATTACTAACCACCTCAATTAACTTTCGACCATCATCGCATCTAAAAAAATATCAAACTCCGCTCATTTGAAAACATAACAAAGTTAAGATCCCACTAACGATTACAATTTCTCACTTGATAACACAATATATAAATACACGATTATGACATAATATGAATAACAAGAATTTAATTTTTATAATGTTTATGTAATAAAAATGATATTTGATAAAAAAAAAGACATAATTATATACCCTATAATCCGAATTATCACCCTACACTCCCACCTTATTTCATTTTTTATCTGTCAATCGAAGTGATTATATATTAAAATCGAAGCCATTGAATTGTACATTAATTTTATATAAATTTTACATTAATTCTATATATAGTTATTAGTGAATTTATATTATTTTATCTTTTTTTTTGGAGCTGAGATTGATAATGTGATGATATATGCAGGCGATTCCTAGAGAAGCAAGAGAGTATGGGCTTGGAGAAACAAAATATTACGTGGTGCTGGTGTTTAATGCAATACTATGGCAGTTCTTTTTCTTAGGTGCCATTGGAGCAGTGTTCTGTGCCTCATCATTGCTGTCCGGCGTTCTGATATCGGCTCTCCTTCCGGTGACGGAGGTCCTGGCCGTCATTTTCTTCCATGAAAGATTTCAAGCTGAAAAGGGTGTTTCTCTTGGACTCTCTCTCTGGGGCTTTGTCTCTTACTTCTACGGTGAGGCCATACAAAACAAGAAGAAACTTACTTCCCAAACTCCCAGCGAAACCGAACAAAACAGCGGAACTGAGATGTCAACTCGCACTTCTCATCACCACCCTCAAGTTTGATTACAATACTACTCCATATTGTTGTATCTACGAACAAGGATATTATATGTACAATAATACACCAAATATATGTTTTCAATTTTCATATTTTATTTTAACTGTTTCCTTTCAGGTAAAAATTTAAAGATGTGAATTCTGATACGATTTGTAAATAGATCGGAATCTATATCGGGGGCCATCGTAATTGTGGAAGTGATGATGCAACATTATCAAAATTGGCAAGTGGTTGAAGATGAGTAGCTGAGACTGAAAGATAAAATCCACGCCATCCTCAATGGCACCTGCATCAACCATGTGCTACCAAAAATATCCATAAACAACTTTACTTTTGTTATATATTTTTTATTATAATTTTATCCTTATATTTATAAGGAATTTATTTTTTTTATCATATTTATTTTTATGTAATATTTTTATAAGTAAATAGTCATATTTAAGGATGACAATTAAAATTTTAAACTCATGAATAGGGACGGACCCAAAATATTTTTTAGTAAGGACACTATATTTTAGGCGATATTACAATATCACTTGAAGCCTATGATTTTTACAAAATGATACCGGCGCCACATGATTAAAACTAGGGATTTTTACATGAATATTTAGCTTAATAAAAACAATTCAATTTTATCAAATTTTAAAGTTATTTGAGTGGTTAGTGAGTGTATTTGTGAAAGAACATGAGAAGTTGAATTATAAAAAACTGGTAGATTTGAAAAATAAAAGATAAAAATGTATAACATATACAAAAAAATATGTGTGCATGTAATTATCCTTTAAAACTACACTATTTTGCAAAATGATGTCGTTTTCGCATGACTAAAACATACAATTATAATTATTTTAAATTTTTTTATTTAAATAAATCAAATACAAAATTCAAATTTTATGATTTGAAAGAAGAAAAATAGACACAAATACTTAATTACAATTAAGTTTTAAAATACTTTTAACTAAATTAAATTTGAGTATTTATTTAAAGATAAAATTAGATTGTTTGTAGACCTATTCCGGAAAGGAAAAAGGATAATTACATAAATATCATATTTTAATTATGACGTTCAATTTTACAATTGACTTTTTAATTTATCATTTTTTAAAATCAAATCTTCATTTTTTTTCAGAAAAATACTCACTATCTCCTATAACTACCTCATTTAACTTCCAAATATTATAGGGATAATTATATGGATACAAACTTTATAATAAAGGTATACATATTTGTAATCCACTTTTTAAAATACCAATTTTTTAATTCTTTTATCCATATTTTTTTAGTAATACATACATTTACTTCCTAATAACTTTTCATGATGTTAAAAGTGAATATTAATTTTTAGACTTTGTAATTGTGTAAAAATCTCAATATTATATAGTTCAATTATTTTTATTGGAGTAGTCATTCATGCAAAAATCCCAAAAGAAAATACATAATACATAGCCTTAAAAACACATATAACAGAGAACTCTGTCGGTACCGGCTCCCTCTTTGGTCCGTCCCTACTCATGGACAATTCGTTATCCATTTTGGTTTTGAGCAAATATAAAGATGAGACAAGGTTCTCCTATTAAAGCGTAGATATTACCTTATTCATCTTTGCAGAAAATTTCCTTCTTTGTCTCCATTAAACCCTAAACCCTATATATATACTAAAATTCAAACTCTATATATTTTAAATATTTGCATATTTTTTTTAAAAATAATTTTTAGTGTTAAAGTAAGTACAAGAATCGAGGATCTCAGATACCGGAGGGGATGAGAATGAGTGGGGGATTTTGAGAACGGAAATGAAGATATGGCAGCCGAAGTTCTCTGTTCTCATTGTTATATCGAGTCATATTCAACGGAAGATACACAATTTTATTCTAATATTTTTCCTTAGCGCTCCAAAATATTCTTCATAGTTAACTACGATAAATCGATCGGTATAAATAATGAAGAAATTAGTAGTATGGTTATGTGCATCATAATGAAAAAAATATGTGGAAAATTGTGTGGTAACCATTCATTCATTCATATTGAGTGCCTTCTTGCTTATATTAATAATTAATTGGGAAAGAATGCACATCATTGGTTGATTCCACTTAATTATTTTTTTTATTTTGAGTGTCCACTTAATTTTTGGCCATGATCTGCATATACATCTTATCTTCAGCCACAATATTTTTTGCGGTATCTTGAGCATCTCAGACTAATTCTCGTTCGAGTCGAGCAGGACCACAAGGGCAACAGAGCTCTCCTAGCTGAGTTTTAACGCAGCTGCGTACCCAGACTCAAACTCAAGATCTTTAATTAAACTAGAATAACCTCACGTCAGTCGCAATATGTGCTTCATTATCAAACTACTCATTAACTCAACGATTTTTTGCTCTCCATTATTCAAGTTTACATATAATATACAAAGTAATTTACTTTTTATGTGATTATCATGATTTAATAATTTCTTTTATTTATATTCAAAGCCACGAAGAGATTCGCGAGTGTAAGAGAGCTCTGAAAATAATGGAAGCCATTATCAAACATGAAGCTCCTTCACCAGCAAACCCTTTCATGCAGAAATGCTTACTGCTCTTAAACTGTGCTCTTCTTGCTTTAGGCAATTGCGGCGGACCTCTTGTTTCTCGACTCTATTTCCTCCATGGTGGCAACCGTGTCTGGCTCTCTAGCTTCCTCCAAACCTCTGCTTGGCCAATACTTTTGGTTCCTCTCGCCATCATTTACATGTACGATCGCTCAAAATCTGCAAATGCTCAACTTGTAAAAATCCAGCTCCCCGTCTTCCTAGCCGCCGCCGGAATCGGAGTCTTGTCTGGCTTTGATAATTATTTCTATTCTTACGGCATATCCCGCCTTCCCGTCTCCACTTTTTCTTTGATCGTTGCCACTCAGTTAATTTTTCTGGCAGTGTTTGCGTTCCTTTTGGTTAACCAAAGATTCAGTCCTTATTGCATAAATGCTGTCGTATTATTGACGGTGGCATCGGGTATTCTGGCGATGAATGCAAGTAGTGACAGGCCGGAGGGTGAGTCGAATAAGGAGTATGTAATAGGGTTTGTAATGACACTTACGAACGCTGCTTTGTACGGACTTATATTGCCGTCGGTAGAGTTGACGTATAAAAGGGCGAAGCAGAAGATAAGTTACGGTCTTGTTTTAGAGATTCAGGCAGTCATCTCTTTCACGGCTACCGCCGTCTGCACTGTTGGGATGCTTATGAACAACGACTTCAAGGTTTGGTTGCTTTCTAATATGAAACCTTTTAAAAGAGGATTAAGTGAGACTCTCTTGATTTAACTAAAAATGTGTAAATTACTTAAAATTAAAACGACTTTTTACGGAACTAAACAAAAATTCAAATTTATTTTCACTTCCCCATCTCTTTCTTTAAGAGGACTCAGTAAAAATCCTTTATTTTTTCCAATAAAGACATCTGAGAGTCTGAGATTGATAATGGAATCATATATGCAGGCAATTCCTAGAGAAGCAGGAGAATTTGGGCTTGGAGAAACGAAATATTACGTGGTTTTGGTGTTTAATGCAATACTATGGCAGTTCTTTTTCTTGGGTGCCATTGGAGTAGTGCTTTGTGCCTCATCATTGCTCTCCGGCGTTCTGATATCGGTTCTCCTTCCGGTGACGGAGGTACTGGCCGTCATTTTCTTCCATGAAAGATTTCAAGCACAAAAGGGTGTTTCGCTTGGACTCTCTCTCTGGGGCTTGATCTCTTACTTCTATGGTGAGGCCACACAAAACAACAAGAAACTTACTCCGAGAACCCCTAACGGAGCAGATCGCAGTAGCGGAACTGAAATGTCGACTCGTCCTTTCTATCTCAAGGCTGAAGTTTGATTACCCTCAACACTACTCCATATTATATGTATGATAATGTAACAAATGTATGTTTTCATATTATATGTATTGTAATGCAACAAATGTATGTTTTCGTATTTTGTTTTTATTGTTTTTCTTCTAGGTAAAGATTTCATGTTGGTAAATTAAAATTAACTTGAATTTATTCACAGAAAACCAAACCGAACCATTTCAATTTATGTAAAATGAAAGTTTTTCCTAAAGTCACATCACTCTCTACTTTTATATTATTAAAAGAATATTATCCGCAACTCCCTAAATACTACGCTTTCCAAAATGAACCCAAATGTATGCAATGCAAAACTAAGAACTTCAAGAAGATGAGAATGACAGAATAGGATTTGTTATATGTTGATGCTCAAGTTAATATCAAAAAACTTCAAGCTCATCAGAAATGAACCGAATAGGATTTTATTGTGAGTTGAGAAAAATCAATAATAAAGAAGGGGAAAGGAATACTATTCACAAAAGCTGATTATTCAGATTCATGTCAAATAAAAAAAATGAGTAGAGAGGTTTTCTTTTCATTATCAGTTTCATGTTGATACCTGTTAAGCTGTTTAATAGATAAATTCTGTTCCTTTGGTCAAGAAAAAAATTCTGTTATCCTTTGCTCCAACTGCTTCGTCCTGTTAACAGAATAATAAAAAAGGAAAAAACTTCATCAAGCGAACTGCATTAAAAAACCGAATATTTAATAAAGATTTAGGCAGTACGCTCCCGGCCTAGTATTATAAAAAGTGGCACTCCCTGAATTTGCTTTGGTTTCAGAAATTAGTACCTTCCACCAATACTCGACGGTGATGAGATCTTCATGTAAACGCATCTGAACCGCCTAATCTTCAATCATCCTTCATGTCATGATTTTGTGAAGGAATAGTAGGAACAACATCAAGGCAGAAAACTGAAGCATAAATGAAGGACCCGTCACATGTTCAAGAAATTTCTGCCACCTGTAATTTCAACCAGTAGATAGCTGCTGAAAATTCCTGTTATTCATTGGATGATCTCCATTATACTCAGAACGGCTGAAGAAACTATGTATTAATGCAGGACAAGCATTATCATTATCTCTTTAGTTTAACTAGATGAACAAAACCTAGTCCACACAAATCTCGTGAGCATCAATGCAACAGGAAAGAGAGATATTAGGTACCAGATGTACTTGAAATACAGATACTAACCAATTTCCATCAATGAATGCGTCCCTTTCATTGTTTATCTCCTCCAAAGCAAACTCTTCAAGAATTGCACGTTGACGATCATTTACATTACTACAATTGGCATAGGACACAACAGAGATGAGATTATGCAGTTTTGGCCACATATAGGGCAGAGAACTACACAGGCCTTTTCCGTACAGTAGAAAGCAGTGAATATGACTCAAATAAGGAAAAGTAGAAAACAAACAGGACTCTTACGTAGGAAATTTAATTCGAAATTGTACATATTGATCTCCATGGTCCATGAAAAACCCATGTTTCGGTAATCCTGCAAACTTAAATGTAAGTATATAAATTACATTGCAGCAGCATAAAGAATGATTCAGCATACCTTTGCCTCTTAATATAACAGATTGTCCATGCTGAACCCCCTTTGGTATCTGCGAGGGACAAAAAAAAATTGTATCGTTGTTGAGACTGAATGAGTCATGCTAAAACATACACAAAACAACTAGTGCTTCAAGTTAAAGCTAAGTAGCAGACATGGAATTTTATGTCGAAGCAAAATGAACCAAGAGTAAAGAGAAAGATTTGCATATCTAACACAACCAGGAAGATTAAAAAAAAGAAAAATATTCAATCAGTTTCCCTTGATAATAACCAGAATGGTAAGTAAGAATGAAACAAACTAAAGATGATTGTCTTCACCTTTACTTCTATCTTGCCAGACAGTGCTGGTACATCAACTTTACCACCGAGAATAGCCTGTGAGTATTCCAAACCTCAACAGTTTCAGAAAACTTCAAATATAGAAAGATTGAAAGCTTGAAAGAACAAAGAGATATTATCGCTGCAGTAAATAAACAAAAGTGAAAGAACTATATAAATATGTTAAGTATGAAAGAGCAAAAAAGGTGCATTTGCATCAATGAAACCATGCAGCAGAAGTGCAAAAGAAGCAGATTCTCACTTGAGTAAAGCTAATTTTAGCATCCACGTAGATATCTGCACCATTTCTAGCAAAGACAGGATCATCAGCAACCTGCATTGTTAAGCTAATTGAATAGGTTATTTTATAAGAGTCTAATCTATAATTAAACATGGAAAACTACTGTTTTTAAGATGATTCTACATCAAATATGTGAACACAAGAGAACAAAAATCCCCACGATTTCACTAGAAAACACAAAAGAGAAAGTTCCAACTGGATCCTGATGATAAATCAGAAAATCAAAATACCAAATCATACACATATAAATCAGTATGAAAATCAACTGTATGGATCAGTAATAGGCACAAGACCAAAAAGAAAAAATAATACACAGAGTTAATTTAAAAACTTGAAAAAACATTATTGAGCAGCATTATATGTATGAAAGCTCTGGCTCAGACTTCAAACTTGGATATAATATTTTCAAACAATCAAAAATATAAGGGAGAGCGTGTTACATATTATAAAATTATGTTATGTGTGTCAGTAAGAATGTGCCTTTAGTTTAATAAACAAGCTGCCGGGTTGACCTCCTCGTCCGCCTATGTTACCAGCTCCCTTTACATGAATTGTGTCGCCACTATCCACACCTGATCCATTTGTGCAAGGAGTGATGAAAACATGAATTCAAATCACAAACATGTACATTTTGATATCACAGCGTCTACCATCTCTAGGTATAGACATATGTTAAAAGAGTATTTATCTAATGATAACCAGAATCCACGCCTTTTAATTTTAACTTTTAGTGGCAAAATTTTAACCAAGGATGAAGGATCTTCATCTGCTGTATGCTATTGCAGTTAAGCAAAAATAAATAGCAGTACTAACCTGCTGGTATGGATACTTTAACAATCTTTGTGCCCTCAACTACCCCTGACCCTCTACATGACAAACAGTGTTGCTGCACCATTCAAACATCATCACAAGTATTAAACCTAAAAGATATTTGGCAGGAAAAATCAGTTTGAAATCTTCCATTCAATTTAAGGAAACCTCAACAGTTCGTCCTGACCCCTTGCAAGCATTGCATGTCAATGTAAATGGAGGGAGTGTAACCTGGTAAAGGAAACAAGGAACAACAAGGTATAAGCACTGCGTACCATTCTAACAAACAAAGAGGAAATTGAAATTATCCTCCAGGCTAAGGATGGGTCACCTTCCCTCTTCCTCTACAAATACGACAAACTCTTAATTTTGCATCAACAGCATAGCCACGTCCACCTGCATTATTCAATATATAAGACGGAAAAAAAAATTGATAATTTAAACATGGGTTTAATCATATGACATCCTTGATGTATAAGGGTGATTATTATCCGATCCCTAATTGCAAAACTCAAGGTCCCTAATTTCGACTAACAGCTGCACACATCAGGGATCTAATTTTATAATATTTTGCAATCGGGAACCGGAAAATAATTACCCCCTATTCCTCAAGGACGGCATAGGATTAAACCCTTTAATGAGTGACATGTCTTTCAGAAGGATCTTCTAACTGATTTTTTTTTGATTTGTCTATTTTAGGAGTCCCTTGTATTTCTTAAAATAGAACGAGATTATTCCAACACATAATACATGATAATATAACATTATAGCATTAGAAAAAGTTATAAAAGAATCAGATGCAATAAAAATTCACTCTAAAGACTTCACTGATGAACACAATACAAGGAAATAAAAGATCCACTCACCGCATGAATCACATGGAATATATGCATCAAAAGACAGATTCTTTGTGCATCCCATAGCTGCCTCGAAAAAAGAGAGTTCTAATGGCACCTATAAAATCTCAAGGCATTACTTGAGTAATAATATGCTTGAGAAACAAACAAGAGAAAGAAATTGAATAGACCAGAAGCAATTTACCTCTATATCAGATGAAATCTGATTAATCTCATCTTCAAAAATCTATAAAAAATTAATCAATTAGTGAGTCCAGTATTTGACAATTTCTGGGCTATCGAGACAAGGAATCAGAAATGTTCAGCAGTACCTCTGAGAAAATCTTACGAAATGAACTAGAGAAATTCGTTCCATAAGTAAAACTAAACCCTCCGGCCTCGCCAGGATCATATCTAAAGCCCGTTGTATCATGAGTGCCATCGGCAGAGCCAGGACCATATTCTGCCTCCACAGAACCTCCACTGCGCCTCTTCACAGACATATCAAGATATGATATTATTCCTTGAGCTTGGAAACCATTATATAGTTAAAGACTTTCAATTAAATAGAAAAAAGTTAATGATTTTTTTAAGGTACTGAAAATTAGCATCAACAACTGGAACGAAGCCTCTTCACAGACATATCAAGATACAGATATTATTCATTGAGCTTGCAAACCATTATATAGTTAAAGACTTTGAATTAAATGGAAAAAAGTTAAGGATTTTTTATTAAGGTACTGAAAATTAGCATCAACAACTGCAATGAAGCCTCAAATATAGTAATAGCTTTTCTTGAATGTTCTTCCAGATTTATTATAGCCCTAGAAAAAAGATATTTAAAATTCTCAAAAACACATGGTTTTAACCCCAAAAAAACTAGAAACTGAAAAAAAATTAAGAAAGATTATTACCCTGTCATATTCTGCCCTCTTCTCAGAATTTTGCAGTGTCTGCAGAGAGCAGAGCAAGTATGAATGTCATATCACATAAGTTTATAGACAAATCAAAAGACATACAAATGGTTCGATAACCATCTTTAAATTCTAGAAATAAATATTATCCATTACTTAAATGCACAGACCTCATAGGCTTCTCTTATCTCTAGAAATTTCCTCTTTGCAGAAGGATTATTCTTATTTGCATCAGGATGATACTTCTTCGCAAGCTGTGTCCAAATAGTATGAAGACATTCAGCTACTTGGAAACATAAGAAAAAGACCATTTGATATTAATCTCACTCAACCCATAAAAGATAAACTCTCCCTTCTCTACCATCGAGAAAAAATTCATCAGAAACACAGACAACTCAAATTTCAAATACTTTAATATCTAAAATTTCTGACTTGTCAATTTCCATATTGACGCATTTCTGTACATATTCCTTCGCATTATCCTCCTTAAAAGAATTTTAAAACTACGCAAAACTCAACCAATGTCAGACAAACATCGAATCATTTAAACAAACAACCAAGGATCGCAATTAACAGACCGAATGATATGCCTTCTTAATTTCATCGCGGTTAGCATTTTCCGGAACACCAAGGACATCATAATAGCTCCGTTCCGTAGCATTACAACTTCCAGTTGCATGAATAAATCTCTTCCAATTCCCCAACGGCAACTTCACATTCTTAAAATCACTACTCGAAACCGAATAGCCACAACTGTGCAACACTAATCCAACAAAAACCCATCAGTACTATCATCAATCAATTAATCAAACCTAGGCTGAGAAACATTTGGAGAACTTACATCGGTGGCGAAAAAGAGCTCGGCGAAGCGTGGAGGATTCCACGACTGAAGAGGAGAAGAAATGTCTGCGGCACTGCAGAAAAACAGTTTCAATCAAATTAACACGGTGACGTTCAGGAAATTAGTTAACATTTAGAGCAAAAAAGGAGTTAAATAGAACTTACAAGCACTAGCCACTTGTACCGGTTCATGGCGGAGGTTCAATATAAATTCGATGAATTGAAAAAGAAAAAATTGAGTGACGGTTATGGATAAAGATTGTTCTGTTGAGCAAGAAAAGAATTCAATCGAGTGAATTTTCTAGTTGAGAGGTTTTGCCATGGTGGCAGGGTTTTAGCTTCTCTAGACGCTGTCGTTTTTACCTTCACTCTGTATCTGGACCCTGTGTTTTTTATGATCACTAGGCTTTAGGAATTGTTCAGAAAAATTTCAGAATTAATTCATCGTAAACTTTTTTTTCTTCATTTTTTTAATTTCTGTTTTTAATTTATAAATGATATGATTTTTTAATTTTTTTGACATTTCATACACTTTTTTTTAATACATTTTGTATGGAACAATTTTTTTATTGTTTTAACTGTAATATAAATTTGTTATAAATTTACGTAAACCTTATATATGTACAAGCAGTTTTAGACAGAAATTTATATGTATTTTTTTAAGTATTTAACCTTAATACAAATTTTTAACTTGATATATTCCAAATTTTTATGTTATTTATTATGTTATTTATTGATTTGTAAAGATTAAATTTTCATCAATTGTTTATAATTTTAAATTGAATATTAACTTTATATAAATATTATATTCACTTTGTATATCCTAACAGTGAGATATATTTATAAATTAATAAATAAAAATAAAATATATTTTATTAATTTAAACTTATTATAAACTTTACATATCGCATAAAAAAATTTGGGAACGATTGGTACTTTTTTATATTTATGAAAAGCCAATTCTATAAATTGTTTAAGAAAAAAATTTAATAATTATATATTAAATCTTACTTATAAACTTCAAATATATAAATCAAGAGTAGATCCTAACTGACCAACAAAAAGTGAGGATATGGAGGAGAAAGCTATAGACGCCATGAAGAATGGTTTTTCTCTGTTAAAATCCTGTAGTTGGAAGCCATGAGAGAGCAGTTTAACAGCTGCTGCACAACACTTGGAGAAAAATGGAAATGTTGAACATGGAACATCCATCTTTGTTACAGACACGAGTCCCCAGAATCATCTGGCTCCTCTGTAATCTATTAAGAGAACTGAGACAAAAATTCGTATGACCTTCAAAGAATACAACCTCAAAGCCAGGCTTTTGCTTTACTTGTAGCAAGATTCAGAGACAAAACAGTGTTATCTCTACTATCATATTCTGGTCATTTCAAAGACAACAATGCTTGCTCAACATTTCTGGATATCCGATCATGTATCGGTTCCTGCGCCACAGACAACAGCGTTATCTATAATTTTCATCTTAAGACATAAACACAGGGATACAACGTTGTGATTGAATTACCTCCGACAATGGCAACTCGAATTTTTGTTTCGTTATTGTCTCATACAAGAAGATGTACCTAACAGAGAAGGAAGTTACGATAACCGTGAACATTTTCAACAGTAGAAAGTAGTATAATATTTAATCACTAGGAATCCAACCAATACAAATATGAGGAACTGATCATTCATCATTTTTGTCATAATTTTCATATAATGCAACACAAAGCTAGTAAATAAGTAGTGTTATTGCCAGCTTACCTCCAGGCCAGCTCACACACAAGTTCTTTTGGAGCATCAGGAAGGATCTAATGATTGCAACAAGATATAGTTAGGCTTCATAATATATATGGGAAGGCATTAAATCTGATTTTGCAGGAATTCTTTAGTAAACTTGCCTCATCTTCGTAAGGATTGCAGTGATCCTTGAACCACAATCTTAGGAACTCCTGGAATGATGCCAGAAAATTTCAATCAAAACTAAAAGAACTTAAACGAGAAATCATTACGTGCTACCAAAAGTCAAACATCAATCCAATCCACATATGTCACTAAGAAATAGCAGTAGAAAGGCAGTTATCAGTATTATCCGTGTGCACAAGTAAATAAACATTTGAGATACAAAGTCAATATAAAACCAAATAACAAACCTTATCAACATTTTCTGGTTCAAGGCCATCTTGAAAGCGCTGTTCATAAGAATGGGCAATCCAGTATCTACTTGAGTCGGGTGTATGCACCTACGATAGAAAGACAAGATACTTATTCAAGAACTATATCATTTGTTTACATGTTGATAAGAAACGCCAAGTCTGGTGTGGAAGGGGGACAGTAATGACAGTGGATGTCATATTAGATTAATTCCCTACCTCATCAATTAACATAATTGAACCGTCAGGTCCTTTCCCAAATTCATATTTTGTGTCTACTAATATCAGCCCATGTTCCAAAGCAACGCGCTGCACACTCCAACAAAATGATAATTGAGATTGCTATAACATTTTGATATGGAACAAAATATTACCCCTACCAAAAGCATAAATGTCTTAGAATTTGAAGCTCTAATCATAGAACTCATCCATAATTTGTTCAAGTTTGAAAGACTTATAGTTACATCCACAGATATAAAAAACAAAAGAAAAAAACTATGATAAAGATTATGAAGTTACCTGCCCGTACTCAAACAAGCTCAATGCTTTCCTACAAACTTCATCGTAATCAGATTGAGTCATCAATCCATGATCAACAATCTGCAATCAGCAATAATGAACAAAGAAGATGAACCAACTAATCCAGTCACAGAAGCTATATAATACCACAATACAAATCACTCTCCGTTGCTTAAGTGAACATCACAAATGACCTCATGACAATAAAAAACGAAATGAAACGCCTTGACATCATATAGCCTATGGCATCAGAATTTAAGAAGAATATATGAACATACGTCTTTTGGAGATACAGGAACATCGTGATCAGCAGCCTTTGTTGTTGGAGTGAGTATATTTGCATGCAGCTTTTGGTTTTTCACCAACCCTAAAACATGAAATTTTATCAGTTCAATAGCATTAAACAGATTTTTTTTATCAAGATTAATCCACTCAGAGAAGTAGAAAGAAACCATCTGGAAGGACATTGCCACAATAATCCCTAACGCCATTTTTGTAGACTGTCCATAGTGATGTGTCGGTGCTTCCAGTTACATATCCCCTAACTAGACAAATAGTCCAAATTAATAAAAGAATTCATATCACAAGATTTTCATCCTAAAACAACAGAAACAAAACCAACAAACAATTCTTAAAACAATTAATATGTCTTGAGAACATCTCAAAATGTCGGATATTTGAACTTCATAGAAAACACTCTTTGAGAGATACTAACCAACAAATTCAACAGGAAACACTGAACATTTCTTTGCAATGGTAACATTTTTATCAGGAGCCGACACAACAGCATTTGCCGTAATGTGTTGAGTATTATTAAACCACCAAAGACTTGTCTCGTTTAGAACCTGAAAAAAATAGCAACTGTCTTTGTCAACAATACAAGGCCAACCAAAAGCCAAAGAACTGAATAAGTAACAAGAACCTAAGGGGACAAATGCCATAGAAAAGCATAAGGCCACCCCGCCACTGAACATTTTTGTAAAGATTACATCAACTAATTCCACTGTGTGACCAATTAAGGATTGGCATCAATCAAATGCATTCAATTTTTTTGAAAAAAATAGAATATTATCTGAACACAATACTGCAAAGGATTCAAAAGTACCTGCCCTTTGAAGGGAATTGAAGCAAGAATTCTATCAAATGCACTCTGCCGGTCAGTTGTCACCAGAACAAGGTAATCGCCGCTGTCATATATGTCTCTCACCTAAAAAATCAATCAAAGTCGGGAAATTTCTCCTCCAACATAACAAAACTGAACATAGTTTCTGGGCAAAAACTCATAATTGAACTTTTTCAGCTTCCTAAACATCTCAAAATATCAAAATAAGTAAACCACATAGTTTCAATCAGTTCCATCACTCAAAACAAGAACAAGTTTCTCAATTTCATAATCAAAAATTTTTTTACAACAACGAAAAATACAGTAAAGAAAAGAACTTTAGGTGATGATATTACAAAAGAAGCACCTTTCCCCTGGTTTTGGATATAATAGAAGGCACAGTGAGGTGAAGATTTGTCTCGGAAAGACAATTAGACAAGGAGTTTTGAATAGCATCAAAGACTTCATCTTTGCGGCGAGTATTGTTGATTAGAGCATCAAGAGACAGTTTTTGCAGATGTTGGTTCTTCCCAGACAAAGACATTATTTTTGGGTATCTCGTCGAACACAGTCGTGTGGTTGCTCCAAATGAATTCGAAAAATTGAGTTTTGTGAGAGGGGTTTTTGGAGGGTTTAAGATTGCCATTACAAAAGAAGCACACTCTTACGCAGTGTTTTCATTCACTATTCTTACGCAGAGTTTTGTGGCTTTATATATATTTTCAGTCATAAAACGCAGAGTTTTATACTAGGAGGACTAAGTTTGGTACTTTTCTAAAACGAGTCCTAAATCTTAATCTATTACAACATTTCGTCCCATATGTTTTGGTTTGGTCTGGATGAATCCAGGCATCCACAAGTGTATAGAACAGATTAGGGCTGAACACAAATCTTGGAGGTTTCCAAACTAAACTGAAAAACAAACCAAATAGGTTCGAACCGAAAAAAGAACCGTTAACTTTGAATTTTTCAGTACCGAACCGGTCCAAAAATTAAATTCAAAATATATTTATTTTTAATTATTATTATTCGGAATAATTACTTATAACTAGTACTAAGTAGTTATTATTTCAAATAACTACATATTTAACTCAGGTAAAATTTCAATTTTTATAAATCATGTAAGTGTAATTTTAATTTTAAAATAAATTAGATATTATTTATTTTTTAATATACATCAATTAAAAATTGATACATCAATTAAAAATTGATCTTTTTATTGTTGATTTTTACATGTTCAATAGATGATAAATGAAAAAAGTTTATTTTTTCAGACATAAAATTTTCTTATTTGATGATTATATTTTGAATCGCGAAAAAATTTTCATTGTTCTATTTTTTTATTTTGTGAATATTAACATTGTATACATAAAAACTTTGTTATCTGATATTATGTTTTGAATTGTAAAAAAAATTATCATTATTTTTGTTATGTGTGAACATTGATATTATATTTACAACAGTTAATATATTTTTATTTCAAATTCAATTATTTAGAAATGTTAAAGGAATTTAGTACGTGCGAATGATGAGTATTACGTCCTGAATCCCAAAATTCTCATCTGTTAGTATCAAAACTTTAAGATGAAATGAATCTGGACATTTATAATTATAGGTGAGATAAATCTTGAATTTTAAAACCCCAAATATTTAGAACAGCATGAAGATTTTAAAATCTCCCATTTGAAGATAAGGAATAGTAATGGGGTGTTCTATACAGAGTAAGAGTAGGAGTAGAAGTAGAAGTAGAAGTAGAAGTAGAAGTGAAGTACTGTAATGGTATTTGGCGGTGGCGGTATTGTACAAATGGAGGAAGTAGTTATAAGCCGTACGCATCGTTTTGCTTAAGACCCCTCAGCTCAACTTAACTACCCAATTTATATCATCACTTTTTTTCTCTCCTCTCTCTCTCTCTCTCTCTCTCTCTGCGACAAAGATCGTTAATTTTATTTCATTATCGACATCTACGTATATACGCATTCACAAATCCTCATTTCTTTATTCTTTTTTATTCATTGGGTTTTCTTCAAATCTTAGATTCTCTATTTCTCTTCTTTTTAGTGATCTCTTCAAACATTCAAGTATGTCTCTCTCTTTTTTGGTTTTTGATCTTTTATTTGTTTTGTTATTTGGGGATTTTGTGTTCTTTGGTTTTGGATTAGTGGGGTCTTTAAAAGGTAGGAACAAGTTTGTGAATTTCTTTTGTGGTTGTGGTGGTTTTGTTCACCATGAATAAGATGTTGTAGGGTTCTTGTGTGATGATAGATTTTGTTAATTGTTTATTGATTGGATTCTGTTCCTTTTTGTAGGTATTGAACTTGGTTGTGAAGAATAATCTAAGAGGATAAATGATCTGTGGTGAATGTGATTGATATTGGTTTGGTTTTGATTAGTTAAGTTTTGATGAGGAAGAAAAGGAAAGGTAGTGATTCAGAAGGGCTTGAGAATGTGAACGATGATGAACCTGGGAGGACTTATGATGAGGCGAAATTGTCGTATCTTAGGTGTCATTACTCGTTAGAGGACTGTAATAGGATTAAGAAGAGGTGCAAAGAAGGTGTAGACAATGAACCTGTTAGTTCTTGCAAAAGTGGATTTGCAGGGATTGCTACTGCCCCGCCTTGTGGGGCTTCATCTTCGTTGATACCACCTGGTAGAGGCCTTAAGAGGAAGATAAGTTGCATTGATATTGCTACTCAGACTGGTAGGAAGAATAGGATTGAGGCTGATTATGTTGCAGGGGCCACACTTGGCCGAGGTAAATTCGGATCGGTTTGGTTGTGTAGGGCTAGGGCTAGTGGGATGGACTTTGCTTGTAAGACTTTGCGAAAAGGCGAGGAGACTGTTCACAGGGAAGTGGAGATAATGCAGCACTTGTCGGGTCATCCCGGCGTAGTTACTTTACATGCCATGTATGAGGAGTTGGAGTGTTTTCATCTCGTGATGGAGCTTTGTTCTGGGGGGCGATTGATTGATCAGATGGTTAAGGAGGGTCGGTACTCAGAGCAACGTGCTGCTAACATATTCAAAGATGTGATGTTAGTTATTAAGTATTGTCATGAGATGGGGGTTGTTCATAGAGATATAAAGCCGGAGAATATACTTTACGCAAGCTCGGGGAAGATTAAGCTTGCAGATTTTGGATTGGCAATGAGAATTTCGAATGGTAATTACTTCTCACCCTTGTCGACAAAATGCTTTAACATTTTTTTCTGTTGTATGTGTTTTTAATGATTCCTCAATTGGTGATTTAGTGATGCAAATTTCATGCACATGATGTTGGAAAAGTAGCTTTTTCTGTTGTTTCTTTTAGTTTGCATTGGAAGTAATGTTCATTTAATGATGCAGGTCAAACACTGTCTGGTCTTGCCGGAAGTCCAGCTTACGTTGCCCCTGAAGTTTTGTCAGGAAATTATTCGGAGAAGGTTGATATATGGAGTGCTGGTGTTCTCCTACATGCTCTTTTGGTTGGTGTTCTTCCATTTCAGGGAGACTCTTTAGAAGCTGTATTCGAGGCAATCAAGACAGCGAAGCTCGATTTCCACTCCGGAATATGGGAGACAGTATCTAAACCTGCACGTGATCTCGTTGGAAGAATGTTGAACAGGGATGTTTCTTCAAGAATATCTGCTGATGAAGTACTGAGTAAGTTTGTGATGCTTTGGAGTAGAGATTTTTATTTTGCATGTCCTCTTTATATGCTATGCATTTTATCATCATATCTATTATTGAATCTCAACTTGATTACAAATGTTTAACACTTCTCTTTGATATTGTTTCAGGGCATCCATGGATATTATTCTACACAGAGCGTACAATAAAAACATCGTCTGTCCAGACAAAACTGAAGAATCCAGCCGGAGTAACTTCCTCTCCTTCAATTAATCTTCCCGCGTTGGAGGCTTTGCGAAACACGCCAGGGAACGGCACCCTTGTCGCAGCTCAAACCCAGCATTCCTCATTTGATAGTTTGAGCGATAAGTCAGAAGAGCAGGGAGACGATTGTGGTTCTGTCGATGCACTGGCAGTGGGGATTTCTCGCGTAAATATTTCTGAGCCAAAGAGAAGCAGACTGTGTGGACCGACAGGGCCAAAAGAGCAGCAGGGTTCATCTAACTTGACGGCTAACAATCTCTGTAAAGCGTTCTGATCCTGCCTGACAAACCTGACGCCCCTAACAACATTCTCTCCACTGTTTTTTGAAGCTGGGGAACTCCAAGACTAACACACCCTGGTGCAAGTTTCAGGGGGCAACGTAAAAAGGGTTACTGAACAACATAACCATCTAGTATATATGTTTTCATTTTAGTTCTATTGATCTGGGTTCATAGGCTTTTCAGTGCTCGTTTCATAACTAATAAAAGGTTTAGCATCTGATTGAGTGATAAATTGATTTACAGAAGCTGTAAATAGAAGGTTAGTGAGAACTCTTGATATATTTTTTGGATTGCAATTGAGGTTGGTTGGAAAAGAAGAGTCCACGTTATCCTATCAATTCCATGCCATCATTAACTAATAATGCTTCCAAGGCCTTTCTTCAAAACTTGTAGTGATCATCCAGTCTCCTACAACATCAACATCTTGACCTCAAAGCTTCGAGACTGTCACTTTTCTTCCCATCAAAGACTTGAGGTTTGCGAAAACAGCCATGGAAGGAAACACTCAGTTTATGAGCGTATTGAATGATAGTCGTGAAAAGAATGAATCTGAACGCATCTACTTCCCTTCCGAAGCATTCAAAAGCTGCAACGAGAGAGATGGAACCAAGAATTCGTATGCATTGTCATGGCCAGAAGCTCTTCCTGACTCAGCCCTACTCATGAAAGGCTTGACCTTTGTTTCACTCATACATAATAATGTTACTCTCATGCAGTCGTGGTGGAACAAATACATTTTTTTGCCGTCAATGCAATCTTTTGGAAAATAAAAAAAAAGGTGTTTCAAATGGTATTGAATAACATGATCTACCTATACGCATCTAAAACTAAAACCAAGAACAGAACAGAACATCACTCTTCGCCACACAAGATCTAGCATTATACCTATTCTTTAGAGGAACAGAATTCCATATGGCATCAGAGCAAAACCACTGATGCAGAAACAGTTCGGCCTTTGGCAACCTCATCTTCTGGACACTTTGGACCACAAATATACGATCATGAAAATAAAAAGCGCGAAAAGCACTACGTGGACAACACCATTACCACCATTCTTCACAATACTCCTGTTCAATCTCCTTATGTTGTTCTTCACACCAGCTTGAGCTTTCATCACAGTCAATTGCTGTCACATCAGAAAATTTTCAACAATCATAAGGCAGAGGATTCAGAACTTGCAGTAAATGACATACATCAGTAACATATAAAAGAAACATAAGACCAGCAAACAAAAGACATTAAGGGTTTGTTTAGTTAACAAAATTTTCCACTGTTTTCCAAAAAATAAGAAAGTAGAGATTAAAAAGTTTAAACAAAGTGTTCAAAAAGAGAGTTTGTTGTCGTACAAGATACAAATGATAAAACAGAAAATTGCTTTCTTAACTAAACATAGTCCAAGATTCTTAATTAACCAAGTAAAAACTACTTCCTAAATGAGCGAGAAATCAATCAATGAATAAAATTCTCCATGATCAAAGAAATCCAGAATGAATCAATACATAATCCGAAATTGAGACAGCAAAGCTCTCATCAAACACCTTACTAATCTCAATCACGACTAACAATGCATAACTTTTAATCCTCAGTCTACGTAACTAGATACAATTATCCCACACAGCAATATGTAAAAGGCTATTCATAAAAAAACATAAGCTACAGAATTCCACTAATCAATCTCGGAGAACAAAAAAACATGTTAAGGGCTAGAGCACAAACCAAACTATCCAAGAAATCCTTCTGAAACTTAGCCTCAGAGCCAATTTCTTGAGCCACCTGCACCACAACTCAATAATTGAAATTAAATTAAAACAAAAAAAAAGAAACCCGAATTAATTTGAATTAAAAAGGCATACGTTTCTCAATTGCCTAACTTGGGTACGGAGTCCCGTGATCTCATAGTCCAAATCACCTTGCATAGGGTCTATCCTCAACTGTACTTCATCGTTACCCGACACCGGTCTCGTACTTAGTCCATCCCTGCATACGATCAAAACTTAAAATCACAAAAATAAACGACAGATCATACGAAATACGAAGATTATAAGATTACCTTAATCTGAATGGAGCTGCGCCGGAAATTGCCGCCATAGGAAGGAGAAAAGGGAGGCTAAGTGAAAATTATGGGAGGAATTTTGAATCGGATTGTAGTAGAGGTTATAGGGGGTGGGGGGTTGGTGTTTCTTACGTTGCGTCGAGTGATTGGATTTTGTATTTTTTTTTTTAATTATGGTGGTTTTAAAATTTCTTTTTTTTTATTATGGTGGTTTTAAAATTTCTTCAGATAACTATGATTGTTTTGTATTTTTTTAATTTATGGTATGAGTTAGTATTTTTTTTTATAGATTGAGTGTCTTAATAAAATTATAAAAAATAACTCATCATATAAGTATGTTATTATGGTTTTGTTCTTTAAAATATATCTCATATTTTAATAGATAATACTAATCCATGAAACAAACACACTGTACGTATCATAGATGTTTTTAAAGAGAAAATTATTGCTAGTAGGTTTAAAATGAACTAAGTCATTTGTGAACGGCAAGGTGTCGGTTCATTTAGAGCCAAATTTGAACAAAATTTTAGACTCGTTTATCAGGCACTCGGCTCGTAAATATACTTGTTTAAGAAATTCATTTTAGGCTTATGAACATACTCGCAAATAAACTTGTGAATTATACGAAGATATACTTCAAATTTAGGTGTACAAAATGTATACAACATAAATTTTGTGAATATAAAGATGTATATAATATAAAGTAATAAACTGTGCATAAATTTTTTTAAGTGAATACAAATAATGACAACTGCAAAATTTTAGTTGAAAAATAAATTTCAATATTAAATACGTTAATTTGTTTTAGATGCATTGAATGAAATTTGATATTTGTTTCATTACTAATTATAATGTTTAAATTACAATATGTTTTTATACAAACTAACGTAACTTTAAAATTAATTTATCTTATTTCATCATAGTTCTATTTTTTTAATCAAGTGATATCATGACATAATCATCAGTAATTAAATCTTAATTTTTTTCGATCACCATCAAATTGTTTACTTCTCTCACTCTCTGTACTATCACGACTACTGTCTTTTAGACTTTCACTTCTCGCTTGCTCCTGCCTGCGACTTTTCATCATCCACATGCTCTCTCTCATTCAAACAAAAATGTATTTTAGTTTTTGTCCAGTGGAATTTAAAAAGGCTCATAAACTTCAAACAATCCAAACTTTAAAAAAATTTTAAATTTAATAAAAAAATTTAATTAAAACTCATATTCATAAAAATTGAATGAGCTGAACATAAACAATCTATATTCTATATAAATATATTAAAGTTAAATCACCAAAGTGACCAGAAATCAGTTTGCTATTTTTCTATTTTTCTCAGATTTTTGAACTTTTTTAATAACCTTTAAACGTTACACATCAATTTGTCATAGGTTTTATTGTTCTCTTTGACTTCCCTTAAACGTTACACATCAAATCAACCTACAAAATGTCCATCAAGCTTCTTCTCTGCACTACTTTATCTAATCCAAGGAAACTCCTTTTCTCGATTCTCTATCTTTCCCCAACACACGACAAGATCCATTGAAATCACTTGTACACTTTCGTCTATTGCTACAAGGTTGGAGTTAGAGCTTTTTTATATTTTTCTCGTGTAACGAAAGACTCCACTTATTTGTGATGTCATCAAAACGATGGTAACTTTCAAGCAAAATAATGAAGTTTGTTAGTCAGTGTCACGTAAAGATCGTGGAAACACAACAGTTTATCTCACTTAACAACATCAAGGCTCTGAATCAACAGTCATATATCATTAGATTGTGGTGACAATGAATCTTCACGATCAATGTTTCTAATTCAGGTGAAACACTTTTGGCATATTAGCAAAAAGTAGCTAAGCTAATAGTACTTGGTTTGATTATATAGTTTTGGAATCACAAAAAGAATACTTCTGAAAATTTATTCTTTGCACAGATACCCAGTCATGAAAATTTGTTCTTTGTTCTAGGCATTTAACTCTTCTTCGAATGAGGAATTCGTAATTTCCATTAATGCAGACCACTCCACAGATTAATACTAGTATTCTTCTTTCTTCCTTTTAGTTATGTCACAGATTGCACATGACATTTTGGCCTTCTTGCTAACATATGACATCTTAATTTCATTTTATGGTTTGATCTTCGACATCTACAAAATTAATTTGCCAAGACATCTCAGGCTTAAGTGATGGTATTTCCGTGCAGGACTAAGCTTTCAAGTATCTCATCAATATTAATTTATTTTTTGTCATGTTTCCTGATCATGCATATTTGTATTCATTTTCATGTTACAGTGAGCCCCATTGACGCAACCATTGACAAAAGGATATTGGAAAGCCGGCTTGCTGGTCGCATGGCAATCGAAAATTGATGGAGGTTGCAGATTGATCATTGGATTCTTTTTGTTGATGCATAATTCATTGAATGCTCTGCATAATTGCTAACAGAAAGAGGATGCTTTGCGTTCAGGCCCTTGGTTTTCTGTTACTGTGGCCAACAAATACTGTGTGATGCAGTTTACAAATGTATTCGTTGGGAGCAGAATTACTAGAGCTTAAAAAGGAACATTGTTGGATTCACATTTTAGTTATATAACTTAACCATATTTTGATATAAAAATGCGATCCAATTCTTGTGAATATGTTTAATTTAATATTTTATATATAAATTAAAAATATATTTAATATATCTTAAATTAGTATTCAATTTATTATTATATTATTTGACTATCAAAAAAATTACTAAAACAAATTTATATTAAATATATAAAATTAATAAAAATAATATTAAAATAAATTATTAAATATTACAATGGTAAAATTTAATAAATATTAAAAATTATCTAATTTAATTTGATTTGTAAAATAATTATTTTTTTTCACCATAATTTGTTTTGACCAAAAAATCATCATCCAACTCAACCAAACCCGTCACCCCTGACGCTATGTGCTTTTTCAACCAAACAACCATGTCTTTAAATAGTCAACAATTCTCAAATATAATAATCTCTCTAACACACGCTTACGTCTCTCGATTTCATTCTCTCCGCAACAAAACCAATATTCCGGTGAGATGGGAAGCGAAGCGGAGATTGTGGTGGAAAACAAGAAACCCAGATTGTTGTGCCTTCATGGTTTTAGGACAAGCGCGGAGATTCTTAAGAAACAACTACACAAGTGGCCCCAACCAGTTCTCCACAAACTCGATCTCGTTTTCCTCGATGCTCCGTTTCCAGCTCAAGGCAAATCCGACGTAGATGGCATCTTTGACCCTCCTTATTATGAGTGGTTTCAATTTAACAAAGTAAGTAAACCCTCTTCTTCATTTCTTTTCGTCGATGTTTATATCCATGTTTCGAGAATTAAAAACTCATTCATTGTTAATGAATGTTTCAGGAACGTACTGAATGTTACAACCTTGATGAGTGTAATGCCCACATAGAAGATTTTATGATCAGGAATGGTCCTTTCGATGGTCTTCTTGGTTTCTCCCAGGTGGTTTTAATTGTCCTTAAATTATCTGTTTCCGGTTAAGAGAAAATTCTGAATGAAATGTAAAGTTCGAATTTTCATCTCTATATGGTTGTGATGCAGGGAGGAATAATGTCGGCAACTCTACCAGGTCTGCAAGCGAAGGTACATTGGAGTTGCTGAATTGTTCTTTTGCTTTTACACGTTCCTTATGATTTGATTTTGATTCGGGGCTAAGATTTGGTTTTATTTATGGATTTCGTAGGGTTTGGTTCTGACCAAAGTTCCCAAAATAAAGTTCATTGTAATAATCGGAGGCGGCAAATTTCTGACTTCTGCCACTAAGGGAGCATTTGATTCTCCAATTCAAATCCCATCCCTTCATTTCATAGGTATCTATCTTCTTTCTCAATGGGATGTAAAAGTGAAAAACAAATAACAGCAAATTGCGATCTTATTTCAGGGGAGACGGATTTCATGAGGCAATATGGGGAGGATTTAGTGCAATCATGTGTAGACCCAGTTGTTATTCATCATCCAAAAGGCCATACTGTCCCCAGATTAGGTAATTCTACAATCTAATGCCACTCTTTTAGTTAGGTGTCTGTGTTCCGTTCCGTTCGATTTGGTTCGGTTCGAGTTTTGACTCAACCCTAATTTGTTTTTTTTGTTTTGCAGATGATAAAGATATGAAAACTGTAATGACATTCATTGACAGGATCCAAGGTGTATTGCCTCAGCAAGATAGAGAAGCTGCGCTTGAGTAATTCGTACACAGAAACTATGGAAGTGAAATCCGCAGAGACAGATTGTTGTTGGAGTTTTGTATGGTTGTAATTTTATATATTGTGTTTCACTTATTTGAATTCCAAATCGCTCAAATTATTTGGCGATTTGAGTTTGTTCTCAAATGGTAGAAGATTTAACAAAAATCAATACAATCATAATATACGGCATTCCGTAGATTTATTAAGAGCACATTTCCTACCTCTCAAAACAATTCCTCCTCTTCCTCTACCATCTACACCACGCACTATAAATAAATAATTACTAACGTTCTATGACCATTTTAGTTTTCCAGAGACTTGCTACAAATACGACATCGTTTTTGCCAATTCGCGCGTCTGCTATTGTTTCAGTTGATATTCTATCTGAATGGCATGTTGAGGATGGAGATGTTAAACCTGACATGTTGGTCTGTTTCTTACGGAAATACTTAGGTTTTTCTGAACTTTGAAGGAATATAAGTGTATGCCTCCGACTGCAATAATGCAAACTTTTTGTGCCTTTAGGTTTCTTTGACTGCTCCAAATTTGTGTGCAAAGAAAATTTCTGGTGTATTAATTCTATTGTCATGTGTCAGTGTGAAAAGCGATTTTTAAGGATTCTAGAAACAAGATGTTCATCTCTTCACCTATAATTCAAGAACCATGGTCAGTTTGTAGTGATTGTGCAGAAAATGTTTATCTTTAGTTACATGTTATGATTTGCAAATATATTTGGATTGTTAAGTCGATGTTTCTGCAGTGTAATGGAACAATTCTTACTGTTTTTTGTCCCTTGCTATTATTTTGAGCGCAGAAATACGATTCAAAAACCTGATTACTTGGGAGGATTCAGATTGAAATCTGTATTTCTGATTCTGTCACTGTATTGATGAAACCTGGTATTGTGTAGTTAACCATTTTGACAGAATTGGAGATTTAAGGATTCGTTTTCAGCAGTATTGACTCCAACAGAGCATTCACCATCTTAAACACCATCATCATCATCATCATCATCCACTAATCAAGTTTGACCTCTCCAAGTGGACACACCTCTACAACAAGTTGAGATTCTCTTGAGAATGTTCTAACCAAAAGTTGTTCACATTCCTGTCCACAAAACTGTCATGTCTATGGTGCTTTATTGTTTTGCCTCCCAAAGGAATCCCTACCTGCTTAAATTCTCATCAACGTCATATTATATGCAACTCCTTGGAGATTCTGAACACAGATTTGCTCTTCCTGAGTATAATTTTCGGCATCAAGGATTCAAAGATCATTGGGATAAAACCTTTACCACCACTAAGATTAGTGATCACCAGCTGCACTATATGCTAGAGGATGTCATGTATGATGATAGTATTAATTTTATAAATTTATATAAATTATTTTATTTATAAGTAAAATTTCATAGAAATATATATAATATTAAAAAATACAATTTTTATTTTAATATAATTTATCTTGTATTATAAAAATATTTTAATATTATTCTTATTTTAGTATGATTTGTTTTATACTATAAAAAATAGTTTGATTTTATTTTATAATTAAAAAAATAATAATAACATTTTTGTTATGCGTTTGTTATTTAAAAAACCAAATATCAATTTCTAAATCTTTATTTTAGTTTTAATATAATAGATTATTATCTAATACCTAAAACGAAATTTTCAATCCCTCATTTGCAAATTTTTAAGAACTAAATAATTAGGAAGATGATTTTCATTGCTTAAACATTCTAGCAACACTTTCTCTAGCATTCTCTTTTGAACATTCTCACTTAAAATTATTTTTTTTTATACTTAACTAATTTTAGTTCGGTTTTAATATAAATAATATAATAAAATAGTAAAATTATAATAAAAATTACAATTTTGTATTCTATAAAAATTCTTTGTATAATAAACAAAAATTAACATTTTGTGCAAGATTAAAAAAATTTAATATTTTTATAATACTAACAAAAGTGACAAAAATTTCTTTCTTTCATAATATATAATTCTTGGTTTACTTCTTAAAATTTTGGAAATAAAATTCATATGCAAAAGATTAAAATATTAGTAGTTAATAGATAATATGTACACTTTCAATACAATATTACAAAAAATATATATATTTTTTAATACAGACCAACTTATTTATATCATTTTATAATTCTTGAATAGAAAAATTTTATGAAAAGAAAATATCAAATTCATCATGTTAATTATGATATGGTAAATAATAAATTAAATACAATAAAAATATTTTAGATTGTACAAAATAAAACTATAAAGTTGTATGTTAGTGTAACTTCAATTTCCTTAGCAAACTGTATCTAAGTGACT
Organism: Breynia disticha f. nivosa; assembly: GCA_948193385.1. Lineage (NCBI taxonomy): Eukaryota > Viridiplantae > Streptophyta > Magnoliopsida > Malpighiales > Phyllanthaceae > Breynia > Breynia disticha. The sequence continues at coordinate 1,601 of CANYCX012319312.1, read as the reverse complement.
TCAAGCAAGGCAATATTTGTCTACTTCCCGATGATTTTAACTTCTCCTCCTCACTTATCCCAATCAAGTTAAAACTTAGAAGTTTCAAATTATACTCATTAGGAAGTAGATAGTATTTATTGAATTTTTTTTATAAATTAATATTTATATTTATATAATTGACCTTATAAAAAACTAACTAGATACTTTATAAGATAAATTCAATGATAAAACAGTAAAAATAGTTTAACTTCACTTCAACTTACTTGGATTTTGTCTGGTAGATAACTTTCCTCAAATAGAGGAAGTAAAGTGTTTAACTTTTAGAAAAGATAAATTCAGAAATGCAATCAAACGATACAATTTTGTACACTTTCTAAAATGCAAAAAGTCCTCTCCTTACTTAACTTAACCTCCTTAATTGCTCAAATTAATTTGTTTATGTGTTATAAATAAATTTTATTTATTAGGCTATATATTTATGTAAAAATATCAAAATCATAACTTAATTATAGTGTTTTAATCATGATATACAAACTTATCATATTATTTTCCACCTTATCATTTTTTAAAACAAAACTTTTACATTTTATCAAAAAACCAACCACTAATATTCTTTAACTATTTGAATTAACTTTCATAATTTTTTTTTAATGTGACTTTGAGACTTTCATAATTTGTATAATTGAATGGTAATGGTATTTTAAAGTCGTTATCAAGTGATAAACATAAATGAAATTGTATAAAAAGGAAGTCTAAGACAGCAGCATCTTTTGATTATGATTGATAATTAACTTGGATTATGATTGATAATTAATTTGAGTGCTTGATTAATAATATGTAAAGGCTCTCATTGACTTAACGAGGGCCATGTGTGAAGGGACCATAGCCATCCTTCTCAAATACAACACGTTTCCTCCTCAACATTTACTTTTAAAACCTCATTTGGTTCACAATGTAAAATTTCTGGAAGTTTATTTTTCGGGAAGTTGTATTTTTAAGGAATTAACTTCCCGAGAAGTATAAAATATGTTGTTTGGTTTAAATTACACTTTTTGAGAAGTATACGATATTTTATTGAATTTTTTAAAAAAATAAATTGATATTTACATAATTGTCTTCATCAACAATCAAACAGACATTTTATGAAAAAAATTCAAGAACAATTTCGTAAAAATAACTCAACTTACTTAGGGAAGTGCACTTTCCTAGATATTGCTAGGTAAGTAACTTCCCTTGAATAAGGGAAGTGTAATATTTAACTTCCCAGGAAGGTGTTTTCAAATACGTAACCAAGCAAGAAATATTTTTTTCACTTCCCGAAAAGATCAACTTCCCCTCTCCACTTACCCCTAACCAAGTGAGCCCTAAGTTTTAATATATTATTAGTGATGAATTTAAAAAAAAATTAAATAAAAATAAACGAGTAAAAAATAATATAAAAAATACACACCAACATGATACTTCTACAATAATTAACTTGTAACAATAATCATCCACGTGGAAATTATTTCGCTTAAATAAATTGATGTGTTAAAATTAAAAAATAAAAATGCAAGAATTAAGAAGATAAAAAATAAAAAGCAAGATCAATACTGAAAATAGTGCTACAAAAAGGCTCC
>CANYCX012318501.1:0-10291 GCA_948193385.1 Breynia disticha f. nivosa | reverse complement strand
TTTTGTTTGTTTTAAATGATTGTGCAGGTATAGCAGGATTGCCGCGAGGAGGATTCGAGCAAGTATTTTGAAAACATGGATGGTTCTGAAAAGATGTTTATAAAAATGTATTTTATTTTTACATTTCATATTTATTGTTTGGTAACTCATTTCTATATCCATGTTTGTATCGCAACTATTTGAAAGGTTTGGATAAATGTTTCTTTATTTTGGAGATTTGAAATTGAAATCAGGGTTGGTTTTCAATATCGGAAAAAATATTTGTTTTAAGTTTGAGTCCCATAGAAAGTGTACTAACCCAAGAATAAAATAGGTTCACCTTGTCCTTGTGAAACAAATGAGATTCTCACAACACAGAGTACATCACGGTGATCAAATGGTATGATCAACCTTTGAAAATCACGTCCTCCTTGCAGAAAAGCCTAAAAATCAAGTGGTTGACCTTTTAGTGGACACTCACGGCTAAGAATGGCGTTTGAGGGACGGGTCACTTTTATTTTTAAGACTAGGGATTTTGGTTATTTTATAAAAAAGAGTTTTAGATTGTTAAACCTCTTAACCAAACCATTAGGACTTTTTTAGTATTTAATTAAAAAATTTAATTTAAAAACCACCCTAATTGTCGTGACTCAATCTGAATAAATTAACAAGAATTTTCTTTCAATTTATTTAACATTAACCTTGGCTTAACTTAAGACAAACTTCCTAAATTTTCTCCTTTTTATCTTTTTACATATTTTCACTTAAGACATCATATTTTATAAATAATCTTTGTGTTAAAATCATGTAAGAAATGATAAATAATATTTCTCATCTATATTGAGCCCAATTACCAAAATTGCCCCAAATGCCTGTTCCGGACCAACATCCGGATTTTGACCAAAGGTGAAAAATCAAAAATACCCTTTTTAGTTTTTCATCATCCATGTGCGATTTGTAGGACTATTTAATAAAGGTAATAAATTTAATAATTCATAAATCATAGGCGGTCTCTAGTAAGACACAATGATCATGCTAAATTAAATAGCTAACGAGCGGTTTCAACAACCCTACTACAATTCAAAATCATCCCTTGACCTCCGATATCATGATAGCATAAGGCATGTCCTAAACACCCTTATTTAGTGCTAAATCACTTTCTTGATCTCTATGAAAAAATTGATAAGTTAGAATAAATGACCTAATTATTTCATTCAGGTGCGGTCACACTCTTCCCAATCTTGTCTATCAAGCGGCCAGTGATATCTTCTCTCATTTTCATGAGAGGGTTAATCCCTTCACTTCACTCATACTTTTATTTTTAATTTTTAGCGTACCTAATCATACCTATACTTGTGAACCTTTTAAGGTCACGTTAGACGTATGCCAAAGTACACTAAAAATCACAATAAGAGACATAGTGATTTTCAATCTAAGGACAATATTTGACATTACAAATAGTGATTGCTCTCCAAATACAATGTCCTTACATTGTACCTATGCACTTTGTTAGATATCCTAAATATCTGTAACCCGTAGAAGATGATCACCTACAAAGTATATACTAGTCTTAATTCATTTTTATTCCCATGGAAACAAGCGACTAGGAATATTAAGAATGTCAATATCATAACTTTCAGGCTCTACTATCAAGATCCTCAACCTTGATACCTTAAGCACTTAACTAACATTCTTGGATATTTTATCAAACACATACCACAAGTCAATACATGAAGTGATAAAATAATGTCTCATAATTTTATTACTGAATAATAAAAGTTACAAACAATGCATTGAGCTAGGGCTTACACTAACACTCTAATCTTAGTTTTCTGAGATAATCAAGCGGCATTACATATTGCACATAATCCCCTTTTTCATAAATGGACAAAACATATTTGTTTGATTTTCTACGTGTCTAAAATCCTAAGGCAGTAGAAAAATAAACAGAAAAACACATAGAAATTCAACCAAGATCACACCAAAATGATTATAGGAACATAATATAACATAAACTTGTTGACTAGTTTGAAAAAAATGAAGACTTTAAATAGAAAGGTTAGATTTTTACCTCTTCTCGTCTATGGTCGTGTATATGGAATAAAATAAGGTAACTATAGCCTTGAATAAATCAAGACTACCTTCAGAATATCAAGAAATCAAAAGTTGTGTTCTTGGATGGAGAGTTTCGGCCAAGGTGTGTGTAGAGGGAATAACAGTCTCTCTCTTTTTTCTTTTATTATCGTGTGGCCTCTTTGAATTAGGAGTCTTAATTTTGGTTTTAAAATAAAATTTGAACACTTTTTAATCTTTATCCTATCTTGGCTAAATTTGTGGGGAGGTTGGATAGGTTTCTGAATCTTCTTTTTATCTCTCCTTATCTTATTACAAAAGAAGATAAACCTCCTTATTTTTCTCCTCCTTTTTTCTCTCACCTTATCCATATTTAATACAACATAATCCTCACTTATTTTTGTTGTCCTAAAACGTCTATGGGCTATTTAAATGTGAGCTTTATCCATTCTGGGCCCAATTACCAAAATTTGCTCAATTGCCCGATTCAGCCCGATGACCAAAATTTAACCTAAGGTGAAATTGTCATTTTATCCTTTTAATTTTTCTTTTGTTTGTGTGCGATCTGTATGACTATTTAATAATGATAATAAATAATTAATTCATAAATCATAGGCGGTCTCTAGTAAGACACTATGATCGCCCAAAATTAAATAGCTGACGAGCGGTGCCAACGTGTACTAGTACGAAGGTATTAATGATTCACCTTATTCACAGTCGACTGGATGAATTGCTCGTGATTCCTAGTGCACCAAAGTGGTTAAGCACCATGGTCAGTCCCTCAAAGTCTTGTTTTCTTGGAGAAAATATGGAAAAATCAATTTCGCAATTCTTGCTTGGAAGATGATGGCAATGGAGAGAGGAGCAGATAAAATATGAAGGTGATTAGGATTTTTAAAAGAGTATCTCTTCTCTTAATGTGTAGGACGATCTTTTTAGTTAGAGTAGGATTATGGTTTCTTGCTTTAATTTAAAAATAAACAATCCCTCCTTCATTTAAAAAATTTAAGAGATAGAGAGGAGAATTTGTGCTCCTCTTTACTCTCTTCTTAGAGAGGAGAATTTGTGCACCTCTTTACTCTCTCCTCTATCTTATCTTCAAAAAAAATAATGCTCCTTTATTTTTTTCCTTTATTTTATCTTATCATATCCTAAATTAAGACATTGTAACCCATATGATTATAATTGTCTTAGAAACATGAATAAGCTTCCAAAATTGAGCTTCAATACATTTAGGCCCAATTACCAAAATTGGCCCAATTGCCCGATCTAATAAAACAGTTGAAATTTGACCTAAGGTAAAATTCTAAAAATACCCTTTTTGGTTTTCTCTTGTGCATGTGTGATGTATAATACTATTTAATAATTGTAATAAATAATTAATTTATAAATCATAGGCGGCATCTAGTAAGACACTATGACTACCAAAAATTAAATAGCCAACGAGTGGTGCCAACAGTCGTACTACAATTCAAATTATTCCATTGACCTCTGATATCATGATTTGCATAAAGTATGTCCCTAACATCCTTATTTAGTGCTAAATCACTTTTTTGATCTCTATGACAATATTAATAATTTTAAATGAATGATCCAAACTTTCTATTTGGGTGCAGCCACACTCTTCCCAATCTTGCCTATTAAGCAGTCAGTGATATCGTTTCTTATTTTCATGAGAGGGTCAATCCCTTCACTTCACTCATGCTTTTACTTGTAATCCATAACATACCTAATCATACCCATACTTGTCAACCTTTTATAGTCACGTTAGACATTTGTCAAAGTACATTAGAAATCAAAATAAATGACATAGTGATTTCAAGTCTAAGGATAAATATTTGACACTGTAAGAGACATACTAATTTTTTGCATTCTCATCAATTATAGCTCTCCAAAGACAATGTCCCACATTCTACCTATGAACTTTATTAGATATCTCATATTTGTGACCCGTAGAACATGATCACCTACAAAGCTCATACTAGTCTTAATTCATTTTCATTCTCATAGAAACAAGTGAGTGGGGATATTTACAATGTTAATCTCAGAAATTCTAAGTTCTACTATCAAGGTCCTTAACCTTGATACACCAAGTAGATACATAATTTTATTAATCTATAAAAAAGTAGATACAATGTATTGGGATAAGTCTTACACTAACAATGTCCCACTGGCTTTAGTCCCAATCATACATTAAGACAAAAAGACCTGACATGATGCTCATGCTTCAAACCTGCCAATTGCTTAGTTAGGGGATCTACAACATTGTCTTCATCCAGAAGCTTGATCATCTTCACATCTTCTCTATTGATGATTTCTCGAATAAGATGGAACTTCTTGAGTATGTGTTTGGGTCGGTGGTAATTTTTGGGCTATTTGGTTTGCACAATAGCTCCATTATTATTATACAAAAGTTCGAGAGGATCTAGGATAGATGGGATTACTCCTAATCCTATAATAAACTTTTTGATCCAAACAACTTCCTTAGCTGCCTTAGACACTAATATATACTCAACTTCTACTGTAGAATCTGCCACTGTACTTTATTTGGAGCATCTCTAACTGGAAACTCCTCCATTTAATAAGAATATGTATCCTGACTGTGCTCTTGAATCATCCTTGCCTGTTGAGGCCACAACATCAGTGTATCTTATAATACTAAACTCCTCTTAACCTCCATACACTAAGAACAAGTCTTTTGTCCTTCTCAAGTACTTAAGAATTGTCTTAACTGTAGACAAGTGGAACTCTCTGGGGTCTTACTGGAATCTACTGGTTATACTCAATGGATGAGCAACATTCAGCCTAGTACATATTATACCATACATAATAGATCCTATAGTTAATGCATATAAGAATTTATTCATGTGTTCTCTCTCTTATCTAGAGGATGGCAGTCCTTCTTAGAGAGAATGATCCCTTGTTGTAAGGGCAACAATCCCTTCTTGGGTTAATCCATACTAAATTGCCTCAGTATCTTATCTATGTACTTTTTTAACTCAATCCCAAGAGACTTTGTGATATATCTCTATATATCCTTATACCAAGTATAACCTCGGCTTCTTTTAAGTCTATCATTGAGAAACACGAATTCAACCATTGTATAACCTTTTATAATGTTGACATGTCTTTTCCAATGAGCAGGATGTCATTGACATATAACATAAGAAACACTACTATGCTCCCACTGAACTTCTGACATACACAAGGCTCATTATTGTTCTATGTGAATTCAAACTCCTTAAGGGATTCATCAAAACAAAGATTCTAACTCTTGGATGTATGCTTAAGTCCATAAATAGACCTTCTAAGCTTGCATACCTTATTAAGATTCTTAGGATCGATAAATCCCTCAGGTTATTTCATATAAACATCCTCGAGGAGGTTTCCATTCAGGAAAGCCATTTTGACTTCCATCTTCCATATATCATAATCCATATATGCAGTTATGGCAAATCTTAATGAATTTGAGAATAAATACTGGTGAAAATGTTTCATCATAGTCAATATCATGAACTTGTTTGAAAATTTTCACCACTAGTATACTCTTGAAGATACCTTCTGCCTTTTCTTTAAAGATCCATTTGCATTCAATTACCTTAGCACCTTCAAGTGGATCATTTAAGTCTCAAACTTGATTGTCGTATATTAATTGCATTTCCAATTTTATGCCCTCTTACCATTTTTTTGAGTTAGGACTACTCTCTATGACCTCTTGGTAAGAAGTAGGTTTATCATGATCAATGATTGTGATATCTTATTTTTCAGTTACAATGAACTCGTACCTTTTAAGTTCCTAAAGTAACCTTATGAGGTCTTTTATGTACTTGTGTAATGGGCTCTTGTTATAACTTCTTGTAGAGTTGAGTCCATCTTCTCATTATCCTCTATAGGAATCTGTGTATCTATATCCTCCTATGTAACTTTGAATTGTACACTGCTCCCATTGTTTCTATTAAGAATGAATTCTTTCTTTAGAAACACAACATTTCGAGCAACAAACACTTTATTCTCGCTAGGATTGTAGATATAGTATCCCTCAGTCTCTTTAGGATACCCCACAAATAAGAATTTGTCTGTTTTGGATGAGAGCTTGTCCAATGTTAACCTTTTAATATTAGCTTTGCATCCTCAAATTCTAAGAAAAGACAAGTTGGGTTTTTTCCCAATCCACATATCATATGGTGTCTTTTCAGTTGCTCTAGTAGGAGACCTATTTAGTAGAAAAGCCATTGTCTTTAGGTCATAACCCTAAAATGACATTGGGAAACTTGTTTGACTCATCATCGACCTTACCATGTCTAACAGGGTTCAGTTCCTCCTTTTGCACACACCACTAAGGTTTTCTCAGAGGTGTGAGTTGTGGTACTATACCACATTCTCTTATATATTCGTAAAAATTTAGGCCATATATTTGCCACCGTGATCCGATCGAATGGCTTTAATATGTTTGCTTAACTGATTTTCTACTTAATTCTTAAAATCCTTAAACCTCTAAAAGATTTTTTATTTATGTCTAATAAGGTACATATGGTCATACCATATATAATCATTAATGAACATGATGATGTAGCTATAACCACCTCTGATTTGTGTACTTTATGGTCCACAAATATCCGAGTGTATAAGATCCAATAATCCATTATTTTTCTCTTCTTTCTTTTTAAAAGGATTTTTTTATCACTTGCATGTCCACAAATATCCGAGTGTATAAGATCCAATAATCCATAAATAAATGATTTGCACATGTCTTTTGATTCCCAATCAAAAGACCCAAGAACTCCATATTTTTAAACTCTTTCTAAGCATTTCTCACTTGCATGTCCCAAACGACAATGCCAGAAGTCAAAAGGATTTAGTACATTGGACTTAACATTTTTAGTTTCCACATTATACACGGGCTCATGACTTAATAAGTCTAGGACATATAAACCGTTATTAAGGAATCCACTTCCATAATACACATTACCATGATGAATACTCTTATTGTTATTCTCAATAATAAAACTAAAATTGTCATTATCCATGGCTGAAACTGAAATAATGTTGCTACTCATTGCAGGTATATAAAAAAAAGTCCTTTATCTCTAGCCCCAAATACATACATAAATTATAGTCCTCAATCTCTATGGCAGCAACTCTAGCTATATTTTTGACTCGGAGATCAACCTCGGCCTTTGAAAGCACTCTCCTATTTCATAATCCTTTCACATTCCAACAAATTTTAGACCCACATCCGGTATCTGATACCCACAATGTATAAATAGAGAGATTTATTTCAATAATGTAAATCTCTAAAGAAGATATTCTTACAACATCCTTCTTCCCTACCAATAACATCAAACAGTTTCTATTCCAATGCCCTCTCACTCGAAAATGGTAGCAGATGCTAAGGGAATAGGCTAAAAAACTATCCTACACTTTTGTTGAGGTAAGACCTCTAACATGGGCTTATGGGCTTTCTTGGTTTTTCTTTCCTTTCTGTTCCATTAAGTGGATTGGAAAACTTCCCTTTAATCCCAAATAGTTAAGAAAAATTGTGTCTTTGGGCTCCTTGAGTTAAAATCCAGTAATGGGCTTGGGTCAAGCCCAATACCATTCATTGAATGAATGTTCTCAAGTCCATAAGACAAACATCAACTTATTTTGTGCCAAAAATAACATTGATTCAATAAATAAGTACACATGAAATTCCAAGCTTCTAACACTGATTTATTCCTTAAATTTATTACAAAATTCATTTTAGGTCCTTAAAAATTAAACTAGGTCAACTAGGTCATCAATTCTTTCACTAAGGCACCTAGTTTAAAGTTTTTGTGATTAGGACACTAAAATAAATTATGAACAATATCAAAATTATTAAAATTCACGTGTATTCATATAATTTAGACCCTCATGTTTTCATAAAATCAGTTTTAGGAATAACTGATTTAAACTATGTCAAAATAGTCTTAAAACATCAAATTATGTACCTATTTTTTCATTTTATGAAACAAGCACATACTAAAATGTGACAAGCCATTATTAGGATTAAAATAAACTTATTTTCTACTGTATTAAACTAATTTTAACACCTAATAACCTGATCATACAAAACATCCCACGAAATTCAAGAACTAGCTCACGATTTTAGCCATTTATGTGTTAAATCATTATGGTGACCGCTCTGATACTACGGTTGGATTTTCTACATATATAAGACTTAATGGCAGTGGAAAATTCAATACAAAACACATAAAAAGTAGTCCAAGATCACACCAAAATAATTCTAACTACATATGTGGCCTAAAAACACAAGACTAGTTAATAAAAAGTGAACTTTTAAAGTAAAGATCGATTCTTTACCTTTCTTGAGTGAGGGTCGTGTATATGGCTGCAAAAAACGAGTAACTACAACCTCGGAATACACCAAGACTACCTTCAAGACACACCCTTATGAATTCATGTGTAGTCCTTAAACAAAAATTACACATGGATCAAGAAAAACGTGTACTAGCATGAAGGCATTAGTGATTCACTTTGTTTACGGTCAACTGGATGAATTGCTCACGATTCCGAGTGCACCGACGTGTTTAAACACTATAGTAAGCCCCTCAATGTCTTTTTTTCTTGGATAAAATATGGAAGAATCAATTTCTTGATTCTTTCATGGAAGGTGAGGACAATAAATAGAGGAGGAGAGAAAATATGAAGGAGTTTAGGGTTTTTAAAAGAGTTTTTGTTCTTTTAAATGAGTAGGCTGATTTCTTTTGTTAGGGTAGGATTAGGATTTCTTGTTTTAATTTAAAAATAAATAATCCTAATACATCTCTCTTTCATTGATAAAATTTAGGAGATAAAGAGGAGATTTTGTGCTCCTCTTTTTTCTCCCCTCTATCTTATTTTTAAAGAAGATAATGTTCTTTTATTTTTTTCCTTTATGTTATCTTATCATATCCTAAATTAAGACATAATAATCCATATGAGACATCATAATCCATATGATTATTGTTGTCTTAAAAACATGAATAAGTTTCCAAAATTAATCTTTCATCAATTTTAGGCCCATTTGAAACACCATAAACTAATTAACGTATTAATCATTTGGTTTAATTTTTCTAGTAATTCATAATGTGGAACTCTTAAAAAAATTTTCATGTAATCTTACTTTTCTAAAAATCATGTAGAAAACGTATGCTATGTACGCATATAATAGTATATAGCCCAGCCTATTACTCGGTCTAGAACACAGCTCGTGTTAGTGTAATAAGTCCCATGGGCAAGGCCCCATATTATACTAATACATTCTTGTTCAACTGCAATATATTGCTCATATTTTGGGAAGGGCTTCTGAAATCATGTGAAATATCCCCGTCTCCAATAATAATCTGCACCCTCGTCTCCAATCACCACCACTATATGTATCAACACCATCTATCATGCATCACCATTAATCTGTATATCGTGTATCATGTGCATGTAACATAATCCTATGTAATTCATGTGACTGTATGAAATCATGTGACTGTGGGAATCATATGACTGTATTTATCCTGTGTTCATTTATCATTTGAATTCTTGTACAATTTCATATGTAAATCCATTAATTGTATTTGCTGGAATACAATCATATATCTATATTCTATGTATACAATGAAGTCATGTAAGGTCATGTACTTCCTTTGACATATATGTTATTCTGAGTTTCATTTAAACATATGGTCTTATTTTATTATTTCTATTTTCATTTGTGTGACCTAATTTTGTAGCTGCACTTTATTAGGATCTTTTCGGAGGATTTCATATATAATCCTATTCTTCCTATCATCACAAATCAACCATACATATGCATATGCTGTCATTTTTACTGTGCAAGTAAACTTAGCTTTTCTGTGTTAAACATGTATGCATCATTTAAACTCAAGTAAATCAAACAAAGCACTTCGACTATCATCCTTATAGCATATGTGCAACCCCTGCATGTCTCATCAGTAGTATCTCACATGCTAGCAATTCTAACAATTCATATAAATCTATAGCCACTAAAATTCAATCACAACCATCATGGCATATCCTTTTAATTATCTTTTCTTTAAGTGACCACACATCTAACCGTATTTTTTTTTTGGTCAAGCCCCGGTATCCTCGACCCACTGGGCCGAGACTAATCCGGTTCGGGAAGGAGTTGGGGGTTAAGGTTCATTTCCCTTCCAATCGATGTTGCAGGGGATCGAACCGTGGTCCGCCCTACCAAGTTCAG
>CANYCX012318443.1:0-17505 GCA_948193385.1 Breynia disticha f. nivosa | reverse complement strand
GCTATCAAACTCATTTCCTTTATTAAATAGTCCTACAGAGCGCACATGGATGACAAAAATCTAAAAGGGTAATTTCGGTATTTCACCTTAGGTCTCAATCCGGCTATTGCGCTGGATTGGGCAATTGGGCCAATTTTGGTAATTGGGCCCAATATGGATGAGAAATAATATTTCTTACATGATTTTAAGACAGATTATTTATTAAATACGATGTATTAAATGAAAAATATGTGAGAAATAAGAAAGAGAAAATTTAGGAAGCTTGTCTTAAATTAAGACAAGATTAATGTGAGATAAATTAAAAGAATGAAATCTTTTATTTATCCACAAATGAATCACACTTTAGGCAGTTATTTAAGAGGAATTTTATTTTGATAAAAGACTTAACAAGTCCTAAAAGGATTAGGATTGTTAAGAAATTTAACCTAGCAAAACTCTTCTATTTAAAAAGACACAAACCCTAGTCTTTCTTGAGAGAATTGTGCCGCCCCTCTAAAACACTCCCCTTGCCGTGAGGTTCCACCTAAATTGAGGGAGATGTAAGGTTTTTCTATAAGAGAGAAAGTGAGATTTAGGACTGATCATTAGTGGTGATCATCGTGTGCCTCTTGCCTCACAAGAAAACTCATCCGGATTGACAAGAACAGGTGAATCGATTATACTTTCAGTGCTAGAACACATTTTTGTTTAATCCGTGTGTTACTGTTGTAGAGGGACCACGTTTGAGGTTCTATATTGGTGTCACAAAGGTCGTTTCGAAGTATTTCGAAACGGTAGATACTGTTCTTGCCCAAAGAACTCACGGCTGTGAAGGAGAGAAAAAAGGTATATCTTTTTTATTCAATATTCAATTTTTAAGTCACCTAGTTATCATCTATTTGTAAATATATGTATTAGTCATGATTTTTATGTGATCTTGGGTTGTTCTTGATGTGTTTAGTCGTGTTTTCTCACTACCTTAGACTTAGAACATGTCAGAAAACCCAACAATGGCGAGTACCATATTTCACCCATTCACGCATATGAGGCGGGACACACTCGCCGGTTGCTTTTTGGCGAGTGACAACACTTTAGGCGTTTTCTGATAACAAAATTTTTATATTTTTCATATTTAATTATTTCTGATTTTTTGGTATAATTTTTATAATTTTTCAATATTCAGAAGTAATTTTTTTTAATTATTCGTTATTAAGAATTTTGTAAAAATGAAAGTATAATGTGTTTGAAGTAAAAATTTTGTATGAATTTGTTTCCAAAAAATTGTATATTTTTTCTATTATGTTTTATGAATTCGACTATGTATCAAACTTTATTTTTTTTGAATTTTAGAAATACTATGTGTTAGTATAAATCTAAAACTAATTGTATATTGTTACAATTAATTAATGATTATGTATCATTAAATTGTGAAAATCTATATCCCATCAATGAGAATATAAATCTAACTGATTTATAAAATTTCCAAAGCATGAAAATTTAATATTCAAGATTAGTTCGATGAAATATTAAATACATATAAAACATATATTAATTTTATGTGAATTATATGTAATCTCTAAGGTATATTATTTAATGTTGAAGATTTGTTCAAAATAACATAAATACATGCGATTTTTAATTTTAATCAACGGAAATTTAAATTCTACATGCATTAAATAATTTCCAAAACATGCTAATTAATGTCTAAGATAAGTTCAAAATGACATTAATACATGTGTTGACTTTAATTAAAACAAGAGAACAAAGGAAACAAATGTAATACATGAGTTGTATGATTAATGTAATTTATTTTTCAATCAAGTCGTCGATTAGGAGAAATGACCTAAATTTTTTCGATAAAATGTGACTATTACGTATATCACTAAAATTTGCAAAATTTAGAAAAGTAAACTAGACTAATTTTGATATGTTCAAATTAGATCCAAACGGGTAGGGTGGTTAATGGTGGAATCCCAAAGGGTTTTATATTAACTTTAAGAAAATAACACTAGTGATATATGTTATCAAGTGTCACTCTAAAAATAACACATCAGTTGTAAAGGATTAGTTATCTTATAACATTCTAAACAGGAAGTGAAAATTAGCGGATCCCTATGACGAGTTCGGCAGAACCGAGACCAAATAAATATGTTAGATATTTGGGTCTACTGTTTAATTAAGTATTACACAAAAGGATTAAATAGGTAATTTGTTCAGCTATACAGAGGGTTAAACACTTTAGTTTCCTAAGAGGAGAAGCAGTTACTCTTAAAATAAAAAAGACAACGTATTTTTTTCTCTATGAAAAATATACTTGCTTTTTTTCTCCCTCTTTTGGCTATTAAGACAACTTTAGAGAAAACCAATTTTTTTCTTATGCATAATTCAACAAAGAAGTTGAATCAACGATAAACTCATGCGTTGAATCTAATTAAGACTCTTAAAGTTATTTAGTTAACCATGTTCATTAATCGACAATTAATTTTTTGAATTAGCAAAAATGATAATACACCTTAATTAATTAACTTTTCATAATTAATTAATATAGGCATATTTCCTTAATAAATATTGAGTATATAACAACTGAAGGAAACACATAATGAACATAGGTCATTAAGAGGTAATGTTTTAGAACCAAATAACTAGAGCATTTATTATTTTGAACCTTGATTTAACTTAAGGACTAAGTAAGACTCTAACACGTGGTAATGCTCTTATGTTGGACATCTCCCTTGGTTATACTCATTTTAACCTAAAGTTTGAAAAAATAGGGATGAAATAATAAATTGTGTATTGCTTATTTAAATTTCCTTATTTAAAATACACAATTAGTTTTGTTATGATTATTTATTGTGAGATAAATGATCACTACTGCTGCCAAAGTAAATTTGTTTTGAGCTAGATGAATTGTTTGGTTAAGCTAGAAATTACAATTGCAAAGATTGAAAATAAGGTTTTCCAATCGAAAATAAAAGCTAAGAGCTTTTAAGTCATTGGATTAATGATGTGCCTAAATTCAAGGATGTGACAAGTTCTCAATGTAACTTGGACATTAGTTCCTATGCGACGTGAAACAAAAATGTTTCATTGTCCGCATTGACTTGTTAAGTGCAAGAATAAATGCAATTAATAAGTATCTATGCATGTATAATTCTATGTGAATAATCTTGATGATGAAATGCTTCAACTTGATTGACTTTGTTTTCTCTTAGCAAAGACTTAGTCAATGCTACAAAATCTTGGCAATTTTTCAAGTCATTTTCGTAATGACAACTTAGTTATGATCAGTTCAAGACTAAGACAATAGAAAATAAAGGACTTAAGAATATGAAAATAGTTGAGAATAGAAAGAAAGAAGGAATATAAGTATATAAGTGAGGTTGAATGAGCATGGATTTGTGAGCAAGACGTTTCATTAAGAGAAATGTCTTAACCATCAAAGGATTACACCTTTGAATAATAGACAATTTAATCTTATGGAATTGAAAAGTGTATAAGAATTTCATGTTCTACTTCTAATTTTTCATTGTGAAAAATCTAAGGAGATGGACTCACTTAATGAAGAATTAAGTAATCTTCATGGATGTCTAACAAACTCTAAGTGAGAATGATTTGGACACGTTAAAAATGACCCAAAAAGTGGGAGTTACAATAGGAAATTAGACTTTTAAAATTTGTTTGTACATAAGTCAAAACCTACTCCACTTCATCATTTTTCTGTCTTGACTTAATTGAAAGAGAATTTAAATTAATCTTTCAATAGATAAAAACAACATTCATGTTGGAGCATGAATTACTAGATCTCTATTTTGTTAAGACAATAGTACTAGTTATTTATAATTTTGCACATTTTACTTGATAGTATAAATCCATTAAAAGGGTCTCATACCATATATTAACTAAAATTAATGTGTTAAATTTCTAAGGTATGAAAATTAGGTGACTCATGAAATGTTTGAGATACCTAATTTAAGTTGGGCGACTCATGAAGGTTGGGTTACCTAATTCTAGTTTAGACATAAATAGGCAACCATTAGTCAAACCTAATCTCATTGCTATCTATTAAGTTACCTTTTGGTGATGGTAGTAGTGATAAAGAGAGCTAATATCACTTTTTAAGTATGACTGATTTATGTAATAATCATATAATTTTTGAATTTCTCATATATGAGAAAGATTGGTTTTGATCCTTTTATAATAAATCTCAAAGGATGAGATGATCAAAAGCATAAGGATCGACATATGTCATAAATGCAATTGGTCGAGAAATAAAAAACATATAAGTGATGCAAATGGATTGAACAATAGATGTTTATCCTAAAATGTACTCCTAGAATGAAGTGGAGGAAAAGAAAATTTTTCTTTCCTTCACATGTTAAGATGAGTGATGGCACATGCCAATATATTCTAAACATGTGATTTATTAAAATTCGTTACTTACGCTTCATGTGAGAAAGTGGATTAGTCATAAGTTTTACTTAACCATTAAAAATCATGAGATGTATTTCCAATGTCCTCTAATCTTAGTCTTAGACTACCGAGAAACCCAAAGGAGTTTCTTTACGTAAGTTACTGAGTTATGCCTATGTGACATATACCCACTTTGGATATTTACCTAGGGGAGTAACGAAAGTAGTAATCTTATTCTTAGTGAAAAAAGATACTAAAATAGGAAAGCAACTATAATGTAAATCACTTTAGGGACCACATCCCATCAAGATCACTCCCATCTGAGTATTAGATTTGAAGGAAGATGAGGAAAGATTGATTAAAAGAGGGTTTTAACAATCATTTTTGGACATGATTAGCTAACATGACCACCTTTGTTTTGAGGTCACAAATGTCTATCTCATCTACCTCTAGTGCGGCTGGTTTTGATCCTGACTTGAAAGGAAGTTATTCTCAATGAGGTAAAGTTTGATACTCGAGGAGAGTCATTTGATTTTGAACTTAATCCCAGTAGGAGTTCTTGAACAGTGGGCATTCTTAACCCAAGAGAGCATTTTTAATAGTTCATAATTCTACAAAGAATTTTTGGAAACTTTACCCCAGTGGGAGTACAAAAGTAATGTAACACCCCAAAAATATTCATTCTATGTTAGAATAAGCCTAGGATAAGTTGGAAGTATGTTTTTATAGGGATATGCATGTCCGGATCGAAAGGAGTTGGAAAATGTTAAAGTACATCAGGCTACAGATAATTAACGTACGTTAATTGTCTAATTAATATATGTTATTCTATAATTTAATGGATAACGTATGTTAACTTTATGAATAACGTACGTTATTCAAACTAGATTTTCCAGAACTGAATTTTTATTAACGTACGTTAATTTTAAAATAAACTTACGTTATCAGGTGTTTAGATTAAAAGGCCTGAAAACACCCAAATCGAGCCATAACTCCTCCAAACACTCTCAAACTCTCCCAAAACCCTCAAGTCACAACCCTAAGGCCTCCCAACCATAAAACCTACCAACAAACACCTAGATTATAGTGGATTAATAACGAATCCGTCCTCCATCGATTCCTCTTCAACCTAAGGTTTGAAAGATAAGAGGAAGAAAGGTAAATTTCTTATTCTAAACTAAAATATAAGGGAAGTCATATACATTTAGTAGGCTTTTGTTAGGTTTTCATAGTAGTTTATGAATCCATAAGCCTTTAACAGAAAAATGGAAGATTTAGTGAGATTGAGGATTTTAGGGTTTGTGGGAAATTTGGGGATTTAGGGGAAAATCAGTAGAGTATGTGGAAATTAGGTATAATGTATGGTAAATGATGGTAAATGTGATTTAATGTGTGTAGGTATTGACATTCAGAACTCTAATCGGGGATCGGTGACGAATATGTTCTTGGAGCCCGAGGTAAGTGCATTTTGACACTCACAATTGTAGAGTTAGCTTTTTTTTGGTTAATTATATGATCTAAATGTCTCATGTGTTCATATGATATTGGAAATATGTTCTTGAAAGAATGGTATGCTTGAATGATTCTTGTGTGAAATCTTTTGAAGTGTATGATTTGCTTATGTTATGTTGGGTAAGATGTATGTTGGTGGATGTATGCAAAATGTGCTATTAAATGAGTGGTTGATTTTATGAGTTGTTTGGGAGTGGTTGGTTATGAAATTCTATGAATGCATGATATGGCTATGTGTTATGGTTTATGTGATGGAAAGATTTGAGTTTGTTTAATATGTATGATGTCAAAAGTGGAGTGGTTTTATATGTGAATAAGTGGTTTGATGACGATTCATGCATTATGCTCAAATTATGCTAATGTGTAGCTAAGGGCCTTTGGAAATGGTTTACATTTCATTCATTCATGTAATGTGGAAATGTGTGAGCATCATTTTATGAGATCCTAGTATAAGGGGGCTTATGGCCCATATGTGCAAATATGAGTGAAGTCTCTCTTTATATGAAAATAAGGGGTTTTTGCCCAATATGCACAAAGAGAGTGGAGTCTTTCTTGATTTATGGGGTTTGTGCCCAAAGTAGCAGAGATCGAGTGGAGTCTCTCTCTTGTGATGTTTAAGGCTTCGGAGCATGCATTGTGTGTTCGCATAAGCATATACATGATTGCATTCATTCATTGTTATCACGACTTAATTGTGGGTGCTACTATAGATTATTGGGTATATGGATGAATGTAAGTATGGTGATGGTTTGTGTATATGTATGAGCCATGAAAATGATGATTTGATGTATTGAGTTGTTCTATATGATTGTTGATTTGATCTTGATAAAGTGTGTTGATCATGTGTTTAATGGTCATTTGTTGTGATTTGTGTGTATGGAAGGGTAGTGTACGTGATTAGGAAGGTTGTTGATATACTTAAGTCTTGTATGAAATGTGTATACATGAGAAAGGACTTAGGAAATAGGCAGAATGGTTCTTATGTAAAATGACGTACGTTATTTTAGCTATTAATTTATGTTAATTGATTAAACCTACGTTAATCATGTTGTGGCATATGTTATTCATAGCTAGAAATGAGTGGAAGTATAATTTACGTTAGGTAGGGTTTAAACATACGTTATTGCAGCCCAGAAACCTAGTTTTGGGCTGAATAATGTACTAATGCTTTTCTAAAGTAAGCTAATGTTCTAGGATGAATTCCTTAGGAAATAAAACACTTAAAAGATTGTATTTGACATGGCAACGGTGAGCCATTAGGGAATTTAGGCAGCTTTGTGTTGCACAAGCACACTCATGTTGGCCGAAGATTCCCCTGCATCCCAGCTTAACAACATTATTTCACTTACTGAGTATTTTTATATACTCACCTAGTGGACTTTTGAGACTTACACATTTTGCACTAGGAGGTGTGATACACGCAGATAGGTCAGCTCTTAGTGGACTTTTGAGACTTACACATTTTGCACTTTGTACATCTATACATCTCATAGTATAGGTTTATGTCCCATGCATTGTTTTAAACTGAAACCATTTTCTTTTGTATATTTTATACTTGATTGTATTTTTTCCTAGTTTAATAAAATGCATGCATGCCATTCTTTATATATATTCTCTTTTGATAATTTTGTGTTGACATATAAAAAGAACAAAAAATAGTGCAAAAATCATTGTTTATTCAAAAATAAAGTTAACAAATTTGGGGTTCACATTTAGTGGTATCAAAGCAGGGATTAGATTCCCTACGGACTGTGCTAGAAAATTATTTTCATTGCATTGTATTTCATAAAACTAAAACTTTTTCAATGGTGTTTGGATAGGATGGAGCCCATAGACGATGTGTCACACGAGACAACCACCGAGTCCCAAGAGTCCATGCAGGGGCAAGGAGCAACCCCAGGACAATGAGCACCGCCTACACTAGTGCTATACCACCACTTGACCCGACATATGCCCAGTTCTTTCAGGCCATGATGCAAGAGATGATGGGTAGGCAGGGAGGCCATCAGGGAGGCCAGTAGGGAGAGGGCCTTAATATTGATAAAAACTTTGCGGAGGTGCTCAAGGAGGGTGCCAAATTTTTCAAGGAGACCACTGATCCCGTTGGGGATGAGGACTGGCTTCGACACATAGAGCAGATTCTTAGTCGGATGAGATGCACACCCGAGAACAAGCTGAGGTGCACTAACTCACTATTGGAGAAGGGAGCTTGGGATTGGTGGGAAACAATTTCTGAGAGTCAGAGTGACCCTCCCACACTTACTTGGGGTGACTTCCAGAGAGAGTTTGCCAAAAAAGACTCCCCTCCACACTACCGCAATAAGACGAAGATAGAGTTCTTAGAGTTAAAGCAGAGGCACTTGACATTTGCGGAGTATGAGGCTCAGTTCACTTGACTCTCTCGTTATGCACCTAAGGATGTTGCCACTGACCAGCAGAGGAGGGATCGTTTTGAAAGGGGGTTGCGGCTTAATATCTGCATCCGTATTGCTATAAAGCCACCATCTTATCAGATGCTCTTAGAGAAGGCTTTGAGGGCTGAAGAGCTTTTGGCGAAGGAGGATCGCATAGAGGGGAATGACAGAAGAGATTCGGTTGTTCTAGCACCACTAGAGAGTATAAGAAGACAGATTTTAGGTCTCCTAAGAGTAATAGAGGAGGAGGCAGCAGACAGAGGAGTGGATCTAGGAGTAGAGGAAGTCATTCATACAGACCCCCTGCTTCTGGACAGTACAGTACCAGAGGGCGTACTGGTGGGGACTCCTCCTAGTTGTGTTTTTATTGCAACAAGCCCAGACATGTTGTAACGCCTTGAAAATTCGTCCGTTTAAATCGAAACAATGATTATGAAATGGGGATATTAATTCATGTTAATGGATGCTAGAAAATGTTTAAATTTAGGTGAAATGATGTTCAATAAACTGTGGCATGATGTATATAAGGGATATAAATATCGAGAAATCGAAGGGAGTCAAAAAACGGGAAATTTGGCAAACCCCAGCCACAGGAACGTCCTGGGAGGCCGTCCCCTATGGCCGTTCTCCACCAAAAATCTGACTCAAAATGGAAACGGCCACACCAAAGGGCCACAGTCCGTTTCCACTGGCCGTTTCGAACGTCAGATTCTTAAAAATAGACACGTTTTGATGAGAGGACAGAGACAAAACACTTCCCCTTCCACATGCCCGACCCCTCTTACTTCCCAAACCATAACCACTCATTCCTAACCTTCCTAGACCATAAAATCTTCCTTCCAACACGTAATGGTCTGGATTTTGCAAAGGAAAACCTAACCTAGACAAGTCCTAGGGTTTGGCTTTGATTCTTAGCGAGGTAAGCTGTGGAATTGGACAAAAATGAAGTGGTTTTGGAAAGGTTTTGTGTGGTTTTTATGATTATCCATGATGGTAAACATATTTTGGTTGTTATTGTGGTTTTGCTAGGGATTAGTGAATGTAGGGTTTAGGTAATTGGGGATTCTTGGGAATTCTGAATTAAAACATAGAATTGAGTTTGAAAATATGTGTAATAAGCAAGAATGTGATTGCGTTGTATGTAGGAATTGATATTCAGAACCTGAGTCGGAGGCCGGCGACGAATTTGTGCTCGTTTAGTTGTTAAGACGTGATATTTGCGATTGGTGATGGTATGAATGTAATATGGTAGGTTATGGATTGTGGCTTTGATATATATATATATACGTTGTTTTGAATTAGGCATGAGTTTGGTTATGTTTTGGAAATGTGGTAAATGAACTTGTGCATGTGTGGTTTGGATGCGATGATAAGATTAGTCTTGAGGCGTTATTATGAATTGTTATAATGTGAACTATGTTGCTTGATGTATGTAATAATATGAATGGTGGAAGGTTATAATAAAACAGATATGACGGATTATAAGTATGCATTGTTTAGGTGATTATGTTGAGGAATGATGTGTATGCTCATATGGAGCGAATTGAAGCATTGTGATTTGTATACGATTTAGCTAAAATGTGTATGTTTACATGGGATTGGTTATGAAATTGTTAGGAAATGAAAAGGGTTTATGTTGGGAATTTTTAAGTGCTTGTATTATTGTGTAATCTACCGAGCAGGTGCGAACGGCCTAGCTGGCCGTTTCCCATGGCCGTTCCTTCTGGAAATTGACCCGGGCAGGGCCGAACGGCCAGGGCGAATGACCAAGCTGGCTGTTCCACTTGGTTGTTTCCCTTGTCCTGGTTGTTTAAAAATGATCAATCAGGAATTGTCTGATTTAATACGTGTTCCTTATTGCTTAAAATGTTAAAGAATTGTATGTGGAAATGTTAAAGGTTGTATAAGTGTTCTGTTATGGATGGTAGGGATATGGACATGTAAGTGTATATGATTTATGTGTATGATTTGTGTGTAAATGAAAGTATGATGATTTTGTGTATTCAGGGATGCGTACTAATGTGTACTTGCCTTCGCACCATAAGAATAATAGTGTATGGAAAAGTGGTGTGATGATTGAAAACCTAAATAATACTTGTGTGTATATGTTCCTTTGTGGGTAGAATGAATATGCATGTGTACTTTATGAGTGTTTAAATTGTCATGGTGATGGTTGAGGCTACGAGATGGTCATGTGATAAAATGTGCGTATTTATAATGAGATTGTATATGGATGTGGAATGCATAAGTGACATTCATTCATGACATTGAGCATTCGCATGAGCATTGGTATGTTCATGCTTAAGATTAAAAAGGGGGTACTTGCCCGAGTTGTGATTAAAAGGGGGTTTTGCCCAAGTTTGAGAATGCAAGAGCTTGAGTCTTGTCGTTATGTGTTGAGAGGGGAAAGTCCCCTATTGATATTTGATGCCAAGCGAGAGCTCGATGATTTGATGCGGAGCTAGACCCGATGATTTGATGTCGGACTAGACCCTATGATTTGATGCCGAGCGAGAGCTCGATGGAAAAGGGGGTTTTGCCCAATTTTGAGAACGCAAGAGCTTGACTCTTGTCGTTATATGTTGAGAGGGGAAAGTCCCCTAGTGATATTGTGCGCAACGAGAGTGGACTCTCTATTGATTTGAGACAGTAGAGATCGAGTGGAGTCTCTCTCTAATTGTGGTTTGAGGCTCTAGAACATATCATTTGTGTGTGGAAATGCATTAGCATTTCATTCTCATTTACTTGCATACATTGCATTGAATTGAATTGGGACAAATATGTGCGGCCTAAGGTATGGCTATGAGTATGGACTTTGGTTGATGATTATGTGACCTTATAGGATTTATGGCTTCTGATTGATTAATGTGAATGCTTGTGTTGGTTGTGAATTGAGCATATATTAATATGGTATTCATAAGGTATGAATGACCTAATGAGGTATTGTGATTGAATGTGGAATGAAATGGTGATTGGATGTGGGCTTGTATTGGAGTGATTGTAATGTGTATAGTTGTGGCATGGTTGGTTTTTGAACATGAATGAATATAAGTAGTAAGATGATTTGATTATGCTTCGTTTATTGTATGTTAAATTAACGAATGTGGTTATGAATGGATGTTGTATAAATGATTATGTGAGATGTTCCAAATGTTGTTTGCATGTGATATGCCAATTGATATATTTTGTGAGATGCTTATGGTTCGGTATACTTGTGTTTGGTATGGCTTTGGTGAGCGATTAGGGAGGATAGGCCATGAAGACCGAAGACTCCCCTGCACCCCAACTTTAATAACACTAGAGGATCACTTACAGAGTATATTTTATATAATCACCCGTGTTAGCTGTTGATTTGTGTGCAGAATGACAGGGATCAGGGACGGGTCCACGAGATTGGTGAGGCTGAGTTGTGCGGTACTGAAGGTCGAGCTCCAAGTAGTTTTGGTTTTTGTTTGTGTTTGTATATCTATACATATTTTAGTATAGATGAGATTTATAAGCATAACATGTTAAATGTTTTCCCATAGCTTCCGCAGACTTAACTTGTTTTGTGTATGGCCATTGTCAGTCTTGTGAAACGAGTTGGAAACGTCATTTCTAATGGTTTTCTCTCTCATACTTAGTCATTTTTAAAATGAAAAAAAAATGTAGTACCAAAAATTGGCTTTTATTTAAAAATAGTTTTACAAAATTTGGCCTCACACATGTGGTCAGATATTGCTACGAGAAAGTCAGAGATGAAAGGAGAGCTATATCGAGGCAGAGTAGCGTGGGCGATAACAGAGGGGATACTACTACCAGCAGAGGCTGAGGTAGAGGAGGGAGGACCACGAGTACGACTACGAGAGGAGGCAGAGCTTCTCAATCTGTAGTTCTATCTCAGACACGTGTTTATGCTATGACACGAGATGAGGCGGTAACCAATCCTGATGTGATCACTGGTACGATATCTATTTACGCACTTGATATATTAGTGTTGATTGACCTTGGATCTACCTGTTCCTTTGTGAGTGAGTTAGTTGTAGAGCAGCTTGGGAGTAGTGTAGAGCCTGTGGGGTATGTAGTAGCCGTATCGATGCCAGCTGGAGATATAGGCACGGTGGGCAAAGTGTTGAAAACTGCGAGTTAAAGATTGGGGAGCTGAGTTATGTTGCAAATTTGATAGTGTTGAGGATGAAAGACTTTGGAGTGATATTAGGCATGGACTGGTTGTCCAGAAACAAAGCCATGGTGGATTACTATGAAAAGGAGTGGTGGTGGCAGATAATGGCGAGAAGAGTGTGTTGTTTGTAGGTGAGTGGAGGGTTATACCTTTCTATTTAGTTTCTACAATAATGATTGCAAGGCTAATCAGAGACGGGTGTGAGGCCTATGTGCCATGTGTGACCAATTTTGAGCAACAAAAATTAGGAGTTGGGGATGTGCAGATAGTGAGAGAGTATCCAGAGGTGTTTTCAGATGAGTTGCTGGGTTTACCACCTCAGAGAGAGGTCGACTTTGAGATTGAGACGGTGTCGGGGGAAGCACCAGTCTTGATAGCTCCGTATACAATGGCAGCAGTGGAGTTACAAGAATTGAAGAGGCAGTTGGAAGAACTCATTGAGAAAGGATTCATTCGCCCGAGTGTATATCCTTGAGGCGCGCTAGTACTATTTGTTAAGAAGAAGGATAGGAGCATGCGGTTATGAATAGATTATTAGCAGCTGAATAAGTTAACTGTGAAGAACAAATATCCACTGCCGAGGATTGATGACTTGATAGACTAGTTGATGGGAGCCATAGTGTTTTCTAAAATTGATTTGAGATCAGGGTACTGGCAGTTGCGAGTGGAGGAGATCTCCATTCCTAAGACCGTGTTTAGGACTCGGTACGGCCACTTTGAGTTCGCAGTGATGTCGTTCGGGTTGACTAACGTGCCGGCAACCTTTATGGCTTTAATGAAAAAAATTTTCCAGCCGTTCTTGGATCGATTTGTGGTTGTTTTCATTGATGACATGTTTTATTCCAAGGATCGGGTGGAGCAAGAGAGACATCTGAGAGAGGTGTTGGAGATACTTAGAGAAAAGCAATTGTATGCTAAGTTTAAGAAGTGTGAGTTTTGGATGAAAGAAGTGGTATTTTTTGGGCATGTGATTTTGGCCAAGGGTGTGATGCCGGATCCGAGTAAAATTAAAGCAGTTCATGAGTGGGAGGCTCCTAGGAATGTAACAGAGGTGCGCAGTAACTTGGGTTTAGCTGGCTATTATAGGAGATTCACAGCTAATTCCTCTAAGTTGGCGAGACCGATGACCAATCTTTTGAAGAAAAACACTGCGTTCATTTGGAATGACCATTGTCAGGAGAGTTTTCAAGAGTTAAAGAGGAGATTAGTGGAGCCCCTGTGTTAGTATTATCGACCGATGGTGGATAATTTGTGGTGCATACTGACGCTTCTAAAGTAGGACTAGGAGGAGTGTTGATGCAGAATGGGAGGGTGATTGCATATAATTCCCAACAGTTGAGGCAACATGAAGTTAATTACCCGACCCACGATTTGGAGCTAGCAGCTATTATTCACGCCTTAAAGGTGGGGAGGCATTACTTATACGGTGAGACTTTTCAAATTTTCACCGATCACAAGAGCCTTAAATATATTACCACTCAACGGGAATTGAATTTGAGACAGAGGAGGTGGATTAAGCTTCTAAAAGATTATAATTGTACGATTGATTACCACCCGGGTAAGGCGAATGTAGTCGCCGATGCGCTGAGCCGGAAGGGTAGAGATGATGAGGATTCTGTGACTTATCGGGCGGAGTCATTATTTATATTAAGAGAGTTGAGAGTTCAGCTCGATGTTGTTGAGGGAGAGATGCTAGCAAACATCCAGATTCGATCCAAGATGAGAGATCTGATAGCAGAGAGGCAGAAGGAGGATGAGTACTTAATGAAGATAAAGAGGAAAGTGAAGAAATGGAAAGCAACTACCCCGCACAGATTAGATGATGAGGGAGTACTTTACTAGGGGGACGATTGTGTGTTCCTAACTTAGCAAAGATTAAGGAAGTTCTAATGTCAGAGGCACGTTCTTCTCCGTACTCGGTGCATCCAGACAGCACCAAGATGTATAGAGACATGAGGGAGATGTATTAGTGGGTAAATATGAAGAGGGAGGTTGCTGAGTTCATGGCTCGATATTTTCCTTGCCAGTAAGGCAGAACATCAAGCTCCTGTAGGGAAATTGAGGCCTTTGGAGATTCCCGAGTGGAAATGGGAAAAGATTACTATGGATTTCATTATGAAATCGCCGAGGACATTTAGGCCACATGATGCTGTGTGGGTTATAGTAGACAGATTGACGAAATCTACACACTTCTTGGCGATTCAACAGGATGACACCTTAGACAAGCTGGCAAGCTTGTATGTTGCAGAGATAGTAAGGCTGCATGGTGTGCCTTTATCCATTTTGTCAGATAGAGATTCGTAGTTCACTCCACAGACTTATGGTCAGTCTGAGAGGACTATCCAAACCGTGAAGGACATGTTGAGAGTGTGTGTGCTGGAGTTCGAGGGTAACTGGGATGATCACCAGCCATTGATTTAGTTTGCTTACAACAACAGTTACCATTCGAGCATTAGGATGACACCTTATGAGGCATTATATGGGGGAAGATGTTAGAGTCCAGTATATTAGGATGTTGAGGGCCTACGATAGATAGAGGGACCAGATTTAGTGCAGCAGACCCTCGAGAAGGTGAATGTGGTACAGACGTATATGCAGGCCACACAGGATCGCCAGAAGAGTTACATTGATCAACATCACATCGAGGTGACATATGAGGTTAGAGATAAAGTGTTTTTGAGAGTGTCGCCTTGGAGAGGTGTGATCCAATTTAGGAAGAAAGGAAAGTTGAGTCCGAAATATGTAGGAGCCTATGAGATCATTGAGAAGTTTGGGCCACTTGCTTACTGGCTTCAGCTACCAGAGGAGTTATCTATACTTCATAATGTGTTCGATGTGTTGATGTTGAGGAGGTACCGTTCAGAGCCGATGTGCTTAGCCCTCTAGAGTTAGAGATTATTGATGATCTCACCTTTGAGGAAGAGCCAGTGAAGATATTGGATCGACATATCTGACAGTTGAGGAATCGAGAGATTCAGATGGTAAAGGTGAAGTGGAGTTTCCACTCGCCTAAAGAGGCTACTTCGGAGGTGGAGAGTGATATGCGGGAGCGGTACCCACATTTGTTTCCCGAAAGTTGATGAGTTGAGGTATGTTTTTAACCTTATTGCTTGTTCAAGTTTAAGAGTTTTGACTTAAGATGTATTCATTTAAGTTAAATGCTTTGAGCAAAAACCTAACTTGTTTCAAATTTTAGGGACGAAATTTCTTAAGGGGAGAGTAGTAATGCCCCAAAAAAATGTTAATTCTATGTTAGATTAATCCTAGGATAAGTTGGAAGCATATTTGTATAGGGATATGCATGTCCGGGATCGAAAGAGGTCGAAAAATGTTAAGTACAACAGGCTGCAGATAAATAACGTACGTTAATTGTCTAATTAACATACATTATTCTATGTTTTAATGAATAATGTATGTTAGCTTTATGAATAACGTACACTATTCAAATTGGATTTCCCAGAACTGCATTTTTATTAACGTACGTTAATTTTAAAATAAACATATGTTATCAGGAGTCTGACATGTCATTAAAATACTTGAAAACACCCAAATCGAGCCATAACTCCTCCAAACACTCTCAAACTCTCCCAAAACCCTCAAGACACAATCCTAAGGCCATCCAACAACAAAACCTACCAACAAACACCTAGATTATAGCAGATTAACACCGAATTCGTCCTCCATTGATTCCTTTCCAACCTAGGATTTGAAAGCTAAGAGGAGGAAAGGTAAATTTCTTATTCTAAACAAAAATATGAGGGAAATCATGTACATTTAGTAGGGTTTTATTGGGTTTTTTAGTAGTTTATGAATCCATAAGCCTTGAATGGAAAAATGGAAGATTCAGTGAGATTGAGGATTTTAGGGTTTGTCGGAAATTTGAGGATTTTGGGAAAAATCAGTAGAGTATGTGCAAATTAGGTATAATGTATGGTAAATGATGGTAAATGTGATTTAATGTGTCTAGGTATTGACATTCGAAACCCGAATTGGGGATCGGGCGACAAATTGGTTCTTAGAGCCCGAGTTAAGTGCATTTTGACACTTAGGATTGTAGCGTTACCTTTTGTTTGGTTAATTATATGATCTAAGTGTCTCAAGTGTTCATATGATATTGGAAATATTGTGACGCCAAATTTTCGTAAAACTCATTTTCGAATAAATACGAATTTTAGCACCATTTTTTCCTTTTTGAAACATCAATTATGCGAGAGAGAGAAAACTCGAAAGATAGTTTTTCAAACACCTTAATAAAGATCAAGGTTGGCCATACAAATAACAAATAGTAAAATGCCGAAGCTGTGGAAAACATTTAACATGATAAGTTTATAAATCCCATCTATACTAATGTATTTCTAGATATACAAACATACACAAAACCAACACTCTAGGAGCTTGAGCTTCTTCAGTACCGCAGCGCTAGCTCTGCCAAAAAGTCGTCCCGTCACTAGTACCTGTCACTTTGCACACATTTACAAAGCAAAACAAAGGTGAGTATATAAAAATACTCAGTAAGTGAATCCTTATAGTTGTTATGCTGAATGTGTAGGGGAACCTTGGGCCTATACGGATGTGTTCCAAGAACACAAATGCCGTAATATCACCTAACTTACCTAATGGCTCACCGTAGCCATGCCACAAACAAGTTATTTATGTGTTTTATGTATTAGGAATTCATCCTAGTTCATTCCCCGACTTTAGATATTTATTCGTACATTAATCCGGCTAAAATTAGGTTTCTGGACCATATTAACGTATGTTTATATTGTCCCTAATGTACGTTATTCATCTACAACTTCCCAGGAAATCCAGGCAAGAATAATTTAGGTTTCACAATGGGTAACATACGTTACCATGCATTAACATACGTTAATTGGCTCATTAAAGTGTTGGGTTTTCTAACGTTTTTGACTCAATTGGCAGCGGAATAAACACGTAAAAACACCCAAGAAACAGCCAAGATCAACATAAAATTGACCTAGCACATGTCATGTACAATCGTTTGATAAAAACGTGACATAAAAACTG